>JBBPBX010003625.1:0-30902 GCA_038048925.1 Garcialebias charrua
TATATATATATATATATATATATATATATATATATATATTATATATATATCAGAGTCAGAGTCAGAGAGTCTTTATTGTCATTTGCACCGCATGTGGTACATGTGATGAAAACGAGATTATGTACACGGGGTCCCAGTTACATCCAACAACAAATGCAAGAGAAAAACAGTAATAACATCTAGAATTAACTAAGAAAAACATCAACTAGTAATACACTAAGCCTAATATAGTGGAAATAAACAGCAGCACGAACATGAGTTTGTATGAGCAGATGGTCACAGATGAACACAGATGAACACAGCAACAAGAAAACAGATCAGCATCAGCACAATGTGATATTTTGCAGTGTTTATTTTTTATTTTATTTTTATTTATTCATGAGTCTAACAGCCTCAGGGTAGAAGCTGTTCCTCAGTCTAGTGGTTCTACATTTGATGCTCCTCAACCTCCGTCCTGAGGGGAGTGGGGCAAAGAGTGAGTGTGCTGGGTGAGTGAGGTCTTTCATGATGCAGGTGGCTCTTTTCCTGCATCTGGAGGTGTAAATGTCTGTGATGGTGGGGAGACTGACTCCAACAGACTTCTGTGCAGCCTTCACCACTCTCTGCAGAGCTTTCCTCTCTTCAACTGTGCAGCCTCCATGCCACACGTTGATGCTGGAGCACAGGACGCTCTCCACTGCACACCTGTAGAACGAGGTGAGAACTGGGCTGCTCAGACCAGCACGTCTCAGCCGTCTGAGGAAGTAGAGTCTCTGATGACCTTTCTTGATCAGGCTGGTGGTGTTGTTGCTCCAGCTGAGATTATCATTCATGTGTACACCCAAGTATTTGTAGCTGGAGACCACTTCCACTGCAGACCCACCTATTTTCAGTGGGGCGTGGGTGTGTTTATTATTTTTTCTTAACAACTGTATGTCATTTGTTGCATTCCTGTTTAGCTTTTACCTTTGAAACATGACCACTTTCTCCCTCCAGTCTGTGTAAAGTGTGGGTCACAGAATAATTGTGAGGATCCATCTCTTCCTTTTCCTTCCTTCCTTCCTTCTTGTCCCATGCAGTTGATCACATGGGCTGTTCTATGCCCATGACCAAGTTAATTATCATCACAGCTGTTGTTCTGAACTTTGGAGCTTGTTTCCAGAGTCAAAAGCTGCCCTGTTGTATTTTTACCCTTGTGAGAAGGGGCTTTCCAAAATACTGTATCTGCAGCTGGAAGAAACAGAACAACCGGTTGAAGCTTCAGTTTACAGTTTTATCTACGTCACTGTGAAGAATTAGCTTTAATCTTTGCTCTCAAAATAAATCACTGTCACAATGGAATTATACTCAGTGTCACAGATGGAGACATAAATGTTTAGTTCTAGCTTGTTTCTTTTTTTTATCCAGAGACTGAAACCAGGGAGTCTGAACACTTCCTGTTTGGCTACTTTCATCACCTGCTGCCAAAAGGCAACATGATCCAAGTTTTGTCTGTCTCTTTGTGTGCTTATGTTTGTTTGCAAAACATCTCTTGAATCGCTGAATACATTTTGATTTAAATGATAAAAATTCAAAATAATTTGAGTTAAAACGTTCCCTGGATCGCTGAATACATTTTGATTTAAATGATAAAAATTCAAAATAATTTGAGTTAAAACGTTCCCTGGATGTACATCTACAACGGATTAACTTTTAGACTCTGTACAGTTCAAGATGGCCATCACAGCCAACAACTATGGAAAATTCAAACATCCGTAACTAACTCAGTCGATGCTTCAGTTTAGTTTGGTTGTACCAGTGCATTAAGTGCAGACCTTCACCACTTTACAATAACGTTTGGTCTTGACCTTGTTGGTCTGTTAGCAAAATATCTCATGATTATATCTCAAGACCCACTGGAAGGATTTTAATGAAAGTTTTAGACAGCAATGATTTAAGGTTTGACCAAAATGGCTGCAACTCCATCGTATCACATTTTAGGACAATCTTAAAGGCCCCAGTGTAGCTCTGCGTTGGGCCGAACGCCGCTCGACGCCGCGGCACAAGCCTTTGAACGCGGGCGTGAACGCGCCAAGCTCAAATTTTACAACCGCTTACGCGCGCATGTTGTCTCACAATAAACTGCCCGGCGCCGGACTGTTTTGTATGAGACACAAATGTATTAAATTCCCCATCTTCATCCCTGATCTGGACTTTTCTTTTGTTTTTTTGCCAAAAGTCAAGTGATCGCTTCCTCCTCCATTGACTCCATGACTGAAATGATGAGAAATGAATGAAATTGTCACGAGCGAAATCAACTCATGTCCAACGTGGCTGCGCGAGGCTCTGCAGATTTCCTGGTGTGCTGGCGCCAGCGCTCCCTGTTTTTAATTTATTTTTTAGAACTTTTTATTAAGATATAAACACAGAACGCCGCTGCGCAGCTTGTGCCTTTTTTTCCCCCACCCGACCTGTCAATCAATTCAGTAGGCGTGTCAGCAAATGACCAATCAGCGACCTCAATTTGTCCCGTAGGTAAACACTCCACCCTGCTTCTGCTCCAATGACATCAAGTATTTGGAGCGAAAACGCTGGAGCCCCACGCTGAGACAAACTATCCACACTTGGACTAAGCCCCTCCATCTGTAACTGGGTCTTAGACTTCTTAACAAACAGACCACAGTCCGTGAAGATCCACAACTTCTCCTCCTCCACCATCACCCTCAGCACTGGCTCTCCTCAGGGATGTGTGCTGAGCCCTCTTCTGTTTACTCTGCTCACATATGATTGTACAGCCACACATCCAGGCTGTCATATTGTTAAGTTTGCAGATGATACAGCTGTGGTGGGATGCATCACAGATAATGATGAATCCAGCTACAGACAGGAGGTGGAACATCTGGAGAGTTGGTGCAAAGAGAATAACCTTCACATGAATGTGAAGAAGACGAAGGAGATGATTGTGGACTTCAGAAGGAACAAACACACCCACACCCCACTGTATATAGGTGGATCTGCGGTGGAGGTGGTCTCCAGCTACAAATACCTGGGTGTACACATGAATGATAACCTCAGCTGGAGCAATAACACCACCAGCCTGATCAAGAAAGGTCATCAGAGACTCTACTTCCTCAGACGGCTGAGACGAGCCGGTCTGAGAAGCTCAGTCCTCACCTCGTTCTACAGGTGTGCAGTGGAGAGCGTCCTGTGCTCCAGCATCAACGTGTGGCATGGAGGCTGCACAGTTGCAGAGAGGAAAGCTCTACAAAGAGTGGTGAAGGCTGCACAGAAGTCTGTGGGAGTCAGTCTCCCCACCATCACAGACATTTACACCTCCAGATGCAGAAAAAGAGCCACCTGCATCATGAAAGACCTCACTCACCCAGCACACTCACTCTTTGCACCACTCCCCTCGGGACGGAGGTTGAGGAGCATCAAATGTAGAACCACTAGACTGAGGAACAGCTTCTACCCTGAGGCTGTCAGACTCATGAATAAATAAATAATAAGAATAAACACTGCAAAATGTCACATCATGCTGATGCTGATCTGTTTCTTGTTGCTGCGTTCATCTGTGACCATCTGCTCATGTTCGTGCTGCTGTTTATAATGATGTTTTTCTACTACATTAGGGCTTAGTGTATTACTAGCTGATGTCTCTCTTAGTTAATCCTAGATGTTATTATTGTTTTTCTCTTGCATTTGTTGTTGGATGTAACTGGGACCCTGTGTACATAATCTCGTTTTCAACACATGTACCACATGCGGTGCAAATGACAATAAATTCTCTCTGACTCTGACTCTCTGACTCTGAGCTATGCTGTGAACTGCCTGCGCACAGCACGCGCGCGTCGAGCGGCGTTCGGCCCAATGCAGAGCTAAACTGCGGCCTTTAGTCTACATCTCTGGCGTGAACGGCGGCAGGTGAAATGCATCTTATCCAGAACTGCTAGGCCTTTAATGTCCAGCGTGTCCCCATTTGTGTTGCTGTCTGAGGTTGTGAGTCTTGAGTCTTACGGTGGCCGACGGGTGCAAACGCGCAGCAAACGGCAAAACATGCAAACACATGAATGATGCAAACTCAAAAACGTGCAAACACAAAAACAAACAAAAAATCTAATGTTTTCACTTATTACAGCTGTTTTCACTGTTTGCATGTTTTTTTTGTTGCATGCTTCGTTTTTGTTTTTGCATGTTTTTTTGTGTTTGCATGTTTTTTTTTTTTGTTTGCATTTTTTTGTGTTTGCGTGTGATTTTTGTTTGCATGTTTTTTGCGTTTGCGTATGTTTTTTGTTTGTGTTTGCATTTGATTTTTTGTCTTTGTTTTTTGTGTTTGCATGTTTTTTTGTGTTTGCATGTTTTTTGTGTTTGCATGTTTTTTGTGTTTGCATGTTTTTATGTTGCATGCTTCTTTTTTGTGTTTGCATGTGTTTTTTTGTTTGCATGTTTTTTTGCGTTTGCGTATGTTTTTTGTTTGTGTTTGCATTTAATTTGTTGTCTTTGTTTTTGTTGTTTGCATGTTTATTTGTGTTTGCATGTTTTTTGTGTTTGCGTATATTTTTTGTTTGTGTTTGCATTTAATTTGTTGTCTTTGTTTTTGTTGTTTGCATGTTTATTTGTGTTTGCATGTTTTTTGTGTTTGCATGTGTTTTTTTGTTTTCATGTTTTTTGTGTTTGCCTGTGGTTTTTGTTTGTGTTTGCATGTTTTTTGTGTTTGCATGTTTTTTTTGTGTTTGCATGTTTTTATGTTGCATGCTTCTTTTTTGTGTTTGTATGTGTTTTTTGTTTGCATGTTTTTTGTGTTTGCGTGTGTTTTTTGTTTGTGTTTGCATTTGATTTTTTGTCTTTGTTTTGGTGTTTGTGTGTTTTTTTGTGTTTGCATGTTTTTTTGTGTTTGCAGATTTTTTTGTGTGTTTGTATGTTTTTGAGTTTGCATCATACATGTGTTTGCTGCGCATTTCGCCGTTTACTGCGCATTTGCACCTGTCGGCCACCGTAGAGTCTTCCTCCAGGCGCTGACAAACAAGATGGAGACATTTGGGAGCTGCTTGTTTGACCTGTGTTCAGAAGAAGAGGATCTCCACTTCTCACATTTATTTATTTTCGTAGAAGAAGAGACAGTAAAGCAACAGCTTCGTGGTGTGTTCAAATGCTGCTTGTCCGGGCTGTAGGTGTAAATAAGCTGCTCATCCTGGGGTGGGTTTCCCACTCAGTGAAACTGATTGATCACAGCATTGATCGTTTAGAGGCTAAAGCTCAGGGGGCGCCAACCATTAGCTACAGATGTAAGCCCTCGTATTGATTCAGCTTCTTTTTCCATGTTTTCCACTGGATCACGTTGATCGATGTGGCTTCCCTGGCCGCTGACGACCTCTGTGACCTCTGATTAGCACAAATGCCCACAAGGGAAAATCTTCAGTTAAAAAACTCGGTCAGAGAGTCTGCAGGTGATAAGATTACACATCCAGTGAGCTGCAGCCAACAGAGCAGTTTCATGATAAAAGAAGGGGGAGGATGTCCTCATGCTCTGTCCTCACTCATTCCAGCCTCATGTCTTACCCTGGGACTTGAGAAAGAGAAGACAGCCACAGATCCGAGCTCGGGATGGCTGCAGAACAGACAGAAAGTTGTTCAGTGTTGGATGTGTCGCCCTGCCTCCCCTCAGGAAGACAAACTCTTTTCAAAGCAAAGGAAGGCAGAGCTGGAAACCAGTCATACAAAACTAACCACAATCCCAGTTCCAGAAAATCCTTCAGGGGAACAAATCACAGCTTTTACTGTAGAACCGATTTAGTTTTATAATAGTTAAAACGTTCAACTAAAAGAAAATGAATTGTCCTAAAAATGAGATCAAACATCCATCATCCCTTTGTGATGTTGGATCGATGATCTTTTATTGGATCATATCTTGTCCTCTACACAGCATTAATAATCGCTCAAGTACAAAATGAAAATAAAAATCGGGTCAGTCTTTGTATCTGTTTCGAGTCCGTACATCACATGAGGCACCGCTTCACAGCTACAAAGACTGGCTGCAGCAACGCGGTGATCCTGAGGCTAATGAAGGAAGAGGAGGGCTCAGTGTCACCCACAGGGTGCCATTAGTCCATCACTGGGCTAAAACTGAATGTGAGCTCACACACAGGATCCCCGGAGAGGCGAGAGCAGAGAAGATGCTTCTGAACGTTGTGTTTCCAAAAAGCTTTGAAGAAACACTTGAACAGAAAGTTCAGAGAGCATTAACAATGTCTGCTCTGTTTGGACCAGAGGAGTGGAGTCTGTCCAAGCTGAGGCTTTCTGGGAACTGATCCTTCACACAAACAGATGAAGTCATCCTTGTTTAAAGAACGATTACAGGGGAGGGGAGCTATATGTCTGCCTCAACGCTTTTCATTTTCACAGCTAATTAAAAATAAAAGACTTTCAGGAGAAAACTAACACAGCTGTGCAACATTCAGCAACTGTCTTCACTGAAGCCCATCAATAATTTGATTTACCGGTACTCCGGTAATAATCTGAGCTGAGATAATTCAGATAATCTGATGTGTGAGAAGTATCACAAGATTCAAAGATCCAAAGAAATGTTAACGTTGTTTTACTCTAACAGTTCATTCTGTTCTGTTTTATGATTATGAGTCCAACCGTTTTCGGTTTTTTATGTTCAGTGATTCCTTACTTCTTGTTTTATTTTGAAAATCCTGTCATTTTGTTTCTGGCTTCTCTCTGCTCACCTTATCCTGATGTAATTTATCCCTTCTGCTCCTCATGTCTCATTACTACTGTGGCCCTGATGTGTAAATGGACAACGTTTGAAAAAACAGAATGACATTTTAGCGTATTTTTTAAAACTTTATTAACAACATAAAACAGAACAGTACACACACAATGGAGGCACAGTTAACAGGCTAGCCTTTAGCCTGAAGAAATGGAGAGCTATGTTTTGTTAAAGAAGATATGACGCTGGAAAAACTTTGCAGGATCGTCAAAGTAATTAAGTTTTGTTGACATGCATATTAGTTTTACATTTCAGCTTTACTGGCACGACATTTGCCTGCTAAATGTAATTATGTTGTGTGTGTACTGTACAGTGTTTTGTTGTTCTGTTTTATGTTGTTAATAAAGTATTAAAAAATATGCAGAAAAAAAGACCACTTCCGCTTTGGCTTAATGTAATTCTGTTTATTCAAATGTTCATTTACACCTCAGGGCCACCGTCCATTACCCTTCTGTGTATTTATGGCCCAAGGTTCTTTATGTTTCTCTTGTCACTTGAATCTGACCTCAGGTTCTTCTGAGAGCTTCAGCTCTCTTCTTTGAGTCTTCCTGCTTGATTCACTTTTGGAATGAAGCATTACTTTTACACCAGATTCTGGGGTTTCATTCTGGATTCTTCTCCTGACAGAGAGTTGCTTCATTGAGGTGCATTCACGTGCCGATTATCAGAAAATCTAACTCGCTCAGTTTTAAAATTCATTAAAAAAACTGCTTCATCTGCACAGCAACACTGACTGTTCTCCATCCTCTGTCTTGTTTCCTCGGTGCTAAAACGCAACAAGTGGATTTGACATGGTCTCCTTCTGCCTCGGAGTCACCAGGTGTGGCTGTCTTCTAAACACTCAAATTAAAACCGGCTTGTTTCTAGAAAAGAAAGGTTTCAGGTGGACAGGTGCCCGGCTGGACAACAAAGAGTGAGACAGGATGCAGAAACTGCGCCTGAACCTCAAATCAGTGCCCGCATCAATAAAGATAACTAAACATCCTGGACAGCACACATTGACATGACAGCGCCCATAATATTACATCTGCTTCGGTTTTATATCTGACTAAAATACGTTTTGTGTTTTCTCATTTATCCCCAGAGTTGATGTTTATTAGACTCAGTGTGCAGGCTAATTAACTGTTGGTGTGTTAGTCAGTGTGTGCATGCATGTGTGTTCATCTGAATATTAAATCAGGCTGTTTTTGTTGGGACAAAGCTGTGACCAGCACCGTCTGTCATCAGTTACATCAGTGTTAACCCTGTTTCTGGACCATTGTTCTGTCCCTCTGCCCTCAACAGACTGCCTGGAGCTCTGACTGACACACAATGCCTTTACCAGACGAGTAAATAGTTTTATTGCTCAAACTGTTTAGTCTGCTCACATAGAATGGATCCTGCTGAGCAGCAGAAGAGGATTTTCAAGTATTCAAGCAAGTCAACCAGACAATAAAATTAAATTATCTGTCAGTGACATCAGTTTTATATTAAACATTATTTAGTTGATTCTGCTTATTTAAACAGAATTGCTTTTAGAGTACCGTATTTTCTGGCCTATAAGTCACAGTTAAAAAAAAACTAATTTTCATGTCCTGCGACTTATGGGGCAAAGAAACATATTTATGGATTTTTCCCCATATTTTTAGACAAATTTTTGGCTCAGATATGACCGTTTTTCCTTTAGGCAAAAAATGGTGCAGTACCACTTTTGTCGGCTAGGGTCCACCGACCGTTCCCACCTCATGCGTCCGACCGAAGACGCCTCTGGTCGGACTCACTCTGTCGCAGCCCGGCCTCCTGCTCTGGAGGTATGAACTACTAAACCACAGGACAGATTTTGTTGAAACTTACAGAAAGTAACTACTGGGTGGACATTTACAAACTGTTAGCTGTAGGAGATTTTTGAGCTAAAATTCAATTTATTTATAATTTATTTTCACAGCGCGCGACCGTTTGGAAGACGTCAAAGCGAAACAATTTAAATCCAGCAGATTTGACCATTACGTGAATTTATTAAGGAACGGTTAAGCTCAGGAACACTTGTGCTATAATGTCAGCTAACAAATATATTTTTAAGCGTTTATCTTGCTAAATTTTAAAGAAATGAAGCCGTCCCACCCGCGCGCGTGCACATAGCGAAACTACTGTTTTAAATCCAGCTGATTTGACCATTCTGTGATTTTATTAAGGAAAGGTTAAGCTCAGACACATCTTTGCTATAATTTTCAGCAAACAAATAATTGTTTTTACCATGTTAATCTTGTAAAGTCCTTCCGTGCTCACTCGCTCCTGTGGCCGCCATATGCAGCAGGGCGGTGACACATAACGTAGGCGACGCGTCAGCGGTGACATATAAAAGATGCGACGTATACGGAGGTGCAACACGTTTATGATTTTTCCACTTTATTAGACATAATTGGACAAAGCGACTTATCGGGCGGTGCAACTTTTCAGCCGGAAAATACGGTAATAGTTCAAGAGTAAATCCCCCTCAACCCGCCTGAGACTGAAGTCCAAGCAGTTCTTAAAGCCTCATGTTGATGCATGGATCTCATGCCGGTCACTTCCACGGTGCAAGGCGTATTCTTGTTGACTTGTCTTGTGTTTGTGCTCACGTTTAAAGCCATGCTCATCCAACAGGTTGTTAGGTTTGAGAACCTGTCGGCTTATCACGTGGAGAATGTGAAGAATGTTTGCGTGAAACAATGTCACATTTTTATCTGGGTGTTGAAACTGATGTTGGAAAGATCTGAGCTGCTTTAAACTCACAGGTTGCAGATTAACATTGGTTGATTGTTTTATACATGTTCGTATCATTGTATATCATGACTTTCCCCTCACTGACAAGAAAAATCACGAGCCTGACAGCAGTTACTTCAGGTTTACTCTCCTTTCATTGGACTCGGGTTCCTGAGGGGGGTGCTCTGTGGGTATGGGACTGGGGGTCCGTTGCTTGGTGCCTTCACAAATGGTGCAGTCTGGTTCACATTGCAAACAGTAAGTCGAACCCCTTCAGGAAGAGAGATGGACTCCACCATCGCCTCTGATCATAACGTTTATGGACAGAAGTTTCTTTAGTGACCAGAAGAACCAGAACCGGGATACAAGCGGCCAAACTGAGTTTTCTCTGAAGTTCAGGTATCGAGGAGGGACTCTGGGTGGAGTCGCTGCTCCTCCACAACAAGAGGAGCCAGATGAGGTGGATCGGGCGTCTGGTATGGACGACCTCCGCATGCCCCTCTAAGAAGGTGTTCCTGGCATGTCCAACGACAAAACCTTGGGGGGTACTTTTAATATAAATGTACTCAAAAGGATCCTAATACAATTACGTAATGTGAAAGTGGTCCAACCACTTACAAGCATGTGAGACTGTTTGAGAGTGAAAAGCGTGTATTTCCTGTGTTCAAGTCTTTACCTGAGTGTGTTTAACATCTGAAGGGGACTGATGATGTGAAGAGTCTTGGGTTCCCAACAGGACAAGTATTTGTGAGTTAATGAGAGGAGCCGGTCTGTGTCCAGAGGACCGCATCATTTAAACGGTTTAATTAATGTGAGTCTTATTAAGCTGTTTCTGCCTGTTGGGTGCGATCACACACACTGATTTATTTAGTTGCTGGCGCTCAGCTCCCACCAAGTTATCAGGAGACACATCAGCCGAGCTCCTTTCACTTTGATCAGCAATTATAATAATAATAATAATAATAAATTCAATTTATAACGCACTTTTCATTACTGAAAATCTCAAAGTGCTACACATATATTGAATGCTACACACATTCATAAACCGGTGGCGGCAGACTACCATGCAAGGTGCTTTCCAGTCCTACCGGGAGCAACTCAGGGTTAAGTGTCTTGCCCAAGGACACAACGACACATGGTGCGGGTCCCGGGAGTCGAACCGCCAACTTTCCGATCGGGAGACGACTGCCCTTACCACTACGCCACGGCCGCCCCGAATTATCTTGTTTGTTTGTTTGTCAAGCTCTTATTTTCCCTTTTTGCTTTATTTTACTGTAGCTTTAATTATTTTTTAACTGTTGTTATTTTTAATAGAAGAAGCCATTGTCAGAGAAAAGGCCAGTATTTGTTGGTTTCATTCAAACTCCTTACTGTAATTTGGTCTTTAAAAGCAGCGACATGCTGCTCCTCCAGACAAACAGAGCTGTCATCATTTTAAACCTGACGGGAGATGATAGCAGCTGAATTCTGTCATGATCCATGTTTTTGTGTTATTTTTCTGTGTACTGTATTTCTGTGATTCAGGTATTTTTGTTTCACTTGTGTTTTTCCCCTCAGTCAGATCCTGCCCCTCCCAGTCTCACCTGATCCTCATCGACTCCACCCAGGTGTTGTCATTTCTCCCTCATTAGTTTCTCTTTGAAACTTGTGCCCAGTTCGTAATGTCTTCCAGTGTGTTTCCCGTGTTACTATTTTTCTTATTTGAACCCCTGAGCTGTTCTGAGTTTCTGTCTGCACCTGGGATGGATTCAGGAATAACTTGGATCAAACCAAGATTTATAAAAATATATATACAGTATAGTTTAATTTTTGTTAATGTTTACCCCCCTCTCAGTGTTACATCCCATTTTGAATCAGGCCTCCATTGTTCCCAGTCTTGCCCTGGTCTTGGCCTCAGTTTTGACCAGCTCTGTTTGAGTCATTCCTTGTTACAGTAATTAAAATAAACCTGTCTCCATTTGGGTCATTCCCCTCCACACACTAGGGGTTGCACGCACGACTACACATTTTTTAGAGTGGACTTCAACATGGTAAAAGTCGATGTGACGTCACAGGAACTCAAGACGCTATTCACAATAAAGCATCATATTACCGGTATTTACAACAAAAATAACATGGGGAGCGTGTATTTATACTCCTACCATTTATCATACTGCAAATAAGTCACAGGAAAACCAAAACTAATATTAAGCTGCAAAAGTGCGTTTTATTTAATCCACTAAATAAAATTATCCACCGCGGATCCCATCAGTGAATTAAATAAACTAAAACTAAAAACAGTGGGGCGGGCAGTGGTGGCATCCACCAGTAGAGTGCAACATCTTTCGTGAAATACTTCCACACTGTTGATGAATTTCTACCTGTTTGACACAACTTGGCCTGCTCCTCTCCTTCCATCTGCTTGGAAGAATCCGTTTTGTAGCCAGCGGCCCGGCGCTGATCATGTGACAAGATCACTGACTGCGACTAGTCGATGTGAAATTCAAAAACTTGTGAGATGTCCATGTATCGACTAGTCGACTACTGTAGTCTATTCAGCCCCTACGTGTTACTGACAAGATGTCATGAAAATATTTCTCGGTAGGCTCCCAAGGCATCTATTTGTCGACACAGACTGCAAACTACATCAACCTGTACTGGTACCTGTCATTATCAGCGATGGCAACAATCAAAGGATGATTCTTAGCTTCACTGTCTCATAGATAATGATCGCCCAATGTCCTGTGTGTAATTAAACATTTGTCTAAAAAAGTAATCACTGGATGTATATTATCAGATTAACTTTTGAAGTCAACCCAACTGTGTGGCCACCAGAGCTAATCAACTTCAACCAACACAAAAAAGCCTATAACTCAGTCAATTTAACAAATAATGAAACTGGATTTGGTGCTGTAGTAGCTGAGGTTCATCCATAACACAGGCCTAAAATCACGGCATTCAAAGTGCTGGTGACATGTCATCCTCCAAGGAATCTCTGTGGTAATCTGTGGTTTGCTGCAGTACTTGGGTAAACCTAACCCTGACGGCCAAACCTAAGATTACAGTTCCATTTTTCTCAGCTGTTTATTATAGAAGGGTTGTGTTGTTGGAGGATACTGCAACTCCTTAAACCATGTTATATTACATCAACGTGTACGAGCACTCAATCACCAAACAGTCTGAACATAACACTTGTGAGTTTTCAGGCAAATGTGAAGAAAATGGCTTGTTTCTTTAAAGCGATAGCTTTGCTTCAACTAGTTTCCTCCTCAGTTCAGACCTCAGTTCAGGTTGTCATCTGTTTTCCAGAAAGTACAGCAGTCGGCATGACACGTTTCTTAGACGTGATCTAATAAAGATAGAGACTGTAAACTGTATTTTTTTCATCCAATTCCTCACGAAGCAGCAGCTACTTCCTCATTATCTGTGTCGTGTCTAATGGGACTGAGCAGGAAAATATCCAGAGCAGAAACAGTTCCTTCATTGCCCTCTTGACTCGATACACTCAACATCTGGATGGTCCTTCCCTCCACACAGTTCACATTGCCAGAATGCAACAGAGCAGACTCCATGATCACAGCAACAGATGGGAGGTGTCCCGCATGGAGTCATTCCAAGTCCCTACAAGTAAAAATCACTGGGGCTAATTTTGACTTCAGGTCATCTCTGGGTTTGTGTGTTTCTGGAACAGGTTGCAATTTCAGGGTGGAACTAGTCGATTCTGATGAGAACTACAGTCACGATGCCTTCAGGAACAGGAGATCTCTGTCTGGAGCGGTTATTTGACTCCAACCTTCATGTGTGTGTGCTGGGTGGAGGGTGTATGAGTGTTCCTGGGGAGGGTGGGACCTGCTCGTCCAGTTAACACGAGCTGGGGTCAACATGACTCAAGGGGATGAGTCAACATTCCTATCTAATTTTGGTCTCTCTCAGTCCAGTCGGCACTAAAGCCCTTCATGATACACACATACACAAGTTTTCCAACCCAACAATACAACTACAAATGAATTTTAGCCACAAACTAAAGAACTGTAAAGAAACATGTTGGTTCTGCTGAGACGAGTGGAAGTCACTTACAGGGTCGCCGCTGGCTGTGGAGCTTGGCTGATGAGGAGCTCATGGTGCTGCTGGGAGGTTGTCAGAAACAAGCAGCATCAGTCAGAGATGATGAGGTGGAGGTGCTCAGCTGTGCAGGAGTTCAGTAAACATCTCCCACCTCCTCTGGTGACAGGCTCCTCACACAACGACTGATGCTGAGCACCACCCTGCTGCAGACTGAGCTGCTCACATGAGAGCCTGAACAAGTTCTGTGGAGCAGCTGACCAATGAGAGGAGGAGGAGGGAGGAGAGCAAAGGAGGAACAAGAGGAGGGAAGAAGGGATTTATTTAATGAAGTGGAAAATACCGCGCAGGCAGGGATGGACACATGCCTCAGTTATTTTCAGCTGCCTTCACTTGTCACTTCCTCCTCTGACCCCTTCTCCTGACATCAGGGATGTTTGAACATTTCACTTCTCTGTTCCAATTCAGGGTCCATCACACATTTTACAAAACACTAAACTCATTTATCTGCTTTAGACACAAAAGTCCCGGTGCAGCATGATGAAGCCCACCATCCAGCTTGATGTGCACGTGCTGCTGCCCAGGATTTAACCCACCACCACCTGACTGACTCCAGCGTCTGCAGCTGCAGGTCATGAGTGCAGATCAGCTGCAGTGAAGATACAACCTGAAGGATGATCAGCTTCAGAATTATCTGTGACTTTCCTGCCAGTTCTGTGAGCAGCGGAACTTCTGACTATGTTGTAAAATGTTCCCTCCATTTGCAGAAAGCAGTGGCTGAAAGAGCAGTGTTGACTTCCAGGAAGTGAACTGATGGCTTCTGGGTAACGTAGTTCTTTGACTGGCAAAACACTGAATGGCGGCGCATCTTTTTTAAACATTTTTTTATTATTATGTATGCAGCAAGTCCGTGATAAACGAACTGCGAAGTAGCAAGGGACTACTGTAAACGTCTGAACTGATGTTTGCTAAGTTTACAGAAAACTGGAAATGACTCCCACGTTGGCTGACGTGAAAATATTATTTTTTTAAATGGAGTTAATGTGTTAACTTAGGTTCAGGAGCAGGACCACGCCTCAAACCACACCTTCAATTATCCAAGTAGCCTATATATTCCTCGCTTGCGAGCCGTTCTGTCTGTTGCGTTTCGTCAATCAGCGCTTCTACTCACCATGGACGAAGCTTCAGCGTTCAACCTCCACCTCTCTGATTCGGAGGATCTCTTTGACGTTCCATCCACCGTCGACGGGTCCCCTCCTTCTGTTTCCTGTCGGGCTCCATGCTCCATCCAACTTTGATAAGTATTTCAGTCCTCATATTCGGTCTCACGCTGTTTCATCTCCAGTTTCTCACCCATCCAAGGTCATTCTGCCACCCGCATCTATTCCGGTCGTCGACCAGTTCGTAGCGTCCGTCTACATGCTCGTTCCCTCGGTCCTCGGCGTCACTCTCCAGCTCTCAGTACGTCCGCTTCTCAGCGTTCCGCTTCCTGCGTCATCCAGCACGAAAGCTTTTCAAGCCCTGGACCGTCGCCAGCCTTACGTGCTCTCTCCGATTAAATGGTGTCCCTTTCAGCCGTTCGGACATTATCTTCAGACTCTTTCATCTCTTTTCGCCCTCCGCAGACAACAACTTCGCCGTCATCTGAACTACCCGCGGCCACGTCTTGTGTTCCGGCTTCCGCTTCCGCTTCCTACGTCTCCCGTGACGTCATTCCGTCATCCACCGCAGAATTTTCGTTGTGGCGACAGCTCCCCCCAGTGGGAGCCAGGTCACATTACAGCCCGTACCCGCCACCTCTTTATGGTTACAGTAGGTGGCTTTCTTACAGTCAGTCCATTTCCCTTGTGTGTTAGCTCAAATGATTGGATGGATTATAGACTTAATAGTAAAAGTATCTAACTGTTCAGGTGGCTACCGTTTCGATGTCTCCAGTGCCCAGGTGAGTATTTCCCTGCACTTTATTTACAGTCGGTCACCAGTTGAATTATTCTATTAGACTTATTTAAATAGGCTTTCCATTTGTACTTAAGCTTTCTTGGCTCTACCATCAAAGTGCTGACAGGAGTGGTTGTAACTGGTTCGCTGGCACCGTCTGTACTTCCCCTGCTTTTTCTTCGGTCCCAGCCTTCGCGGGCTTCACAATGTCACCGCCCATCCCTCCATCAAACTCCCTTCTTCCTTTCATTTCAATCTGGTTTCAGCTTCTTTTACGCCGCTCACGGCTTCTGCTCAGGCAGTTGCTCCGGGCGTTTACAGGTCCTTTTGTCATGTCGGCGGCTCCCCCCTGTGGGAGCCAGGTCCCGTTACGCCTGTACCCGCAGCCGCTTCCTCAGACCTTTTTCAGTTTTTTCCACTTTTTTCCACTGTATCTCGGTCCCAGCCTCCACTGGCTTCCCATCATTGCCTCCCATCCCACAATCTACACTCACTTCTTCCATTCATTTCAATCTGGTTTCAGCTTCTTTTAAGCCGCTCACGGCTTCTGCTCGGACTGCTGCTCCAGGCGACCGCAGGTCCTTTTGTCTCGTCATCAGCTCCCCCCAGTGGGGGCCAGGTCACGTTACAGCCTGTACCCTCATCCTCTTATCAGTGCTTTCTCGGCTTTTTCCGTTATCTCTCTGTCGCAGCCTTCGCTGGCTTCACATAATCGCCGCCCATCCCACCACGACACTCCCTTCTTTCATTCATTTCGATCTGGTGTCAGCTCCTTTTCAACCTCTCGAGACCTGGCTCAGTCGTCTGCTCCTGGCGGCCGCTGGCCCTTCTGTCATGCCGACTGCTCACCCCAGTGGGTGCCAGGTCGCGTTGCTGCCTGTACCCGCTTCCTCTCTATCTGGACTTTCTCAGCTTTTTCCTTTGTCTCTCGGTCCCTGCCTTCGCTGGCTTCGCATGATCCCGCCACGTCACTCCCTTCTTCCATTCGTTTCATTCTGGTTTCAGCTTCTTTTCAACCGCTCACGGCTTAACCTCTGACGCCTGCTCCGGCCGTCCGCTGGCCTTCTGTCATGGCATCAGCTCCCCCCCGGTGGGGGCCGGATCGCGTTACCGCCTGTGCCCGCGACCTCTTGTCGGGGCTTCCCCTGCTGCTCTACCTGTTGCGCTCTTCCCGAGCCTCCTTTCTCGTTAGCTCCCCGTGCTGGGGTCTCCGTATCGCTTGCCCTTCTGCACTCTCCTTTGGCGACCTCCGTTCGCCCCTGTTCCCCTCCTTCATCCCCCTCGTACTTCCTTCCCTCTTCCCTTCGTCCCTTCATCCCCCCCTTCCCTGCAGCCCTTCGTCCCTCGTCCGTTCGTCATCTGTGCCCGCAACCTCTTTATCGGGGCTTCCCAAGCTGCTCTGCTTGTTCCGCTCTTCCCGTGCCTCCTTTCTCGATGGCTCCCCGTGCTGGGGTCTTCGTATCGCATGCCCTTCTGCACTCTCCTTTGGCGACCTCCGTTCGCACCTTTCCTTTCACCCCTATTCCCCTCCTTCGTCCCTCGTTCTTTCTTCCCTCCTCCCTTCGTCCCTTCATCCCCCCTTCCCTGCAGCCCCTCGTCCCTCCTCCCTTCGTCCCATCGTCCCTCCCTTCCCTGCGGCCCCTCGTCCGTTCGTCATCTTCGTTACTCTTTCGCGCCGCCTCGGCTGTTGCAAGGTGCTGTGCATCGTCCTTCTTCTCTGTTCTCATCTTCGCTGTGCTTACTGCTGCCGCGGCTGTTGCACGGTGTTGACCGTCATCATCATCATCGTCATCACGGTGCTCTCCCGTCTGCCGCAGCTGTATCAATGTGCTGCCCGTTTTCTGCTCATTTCGTCTGGCATTAAATTGCGTTGCATTGAATCTGTCTGACCAGTTTTCCGCGCTGTGGATGCTTTCTCTTCTCGGGCGTCTGTCCTACGCCGTCCGTATCATTCCGCAGGGTTGATCCTTTCTATCCCATCTCTTTTCTAAATTAGCTGGCGTCTTTTCTCTTCGCGGTTCTCTCGTCGTCGACCACTTATGCAATATGGAACTGCGCCTGTGGCGCCATTTTCTCTCATCCTGGTACAACCTTTCTTAACGTTTTTTCTTACTTTCCCCGAGGTCATTCTGCTTTTCACCGATGCGGCTCCTTCCGTCGTTTCGGCAGCTACTGCGGCGGTGGGTGGTTCGTCGACGTGTGGCCGCCCGAATTCGACTCCTTCCTGTGCGTCTCGTGCAGTCCTTCTTCTGCACTTTTCGGACTCTGTCCCATCGTCATCTCTGCTCTTTTGGGGCCACGAAAGGGCAAAAAGGGCTATCCTAATCTATTCTGGTATCGTGCCAGTCGTAGAAACATTTAGAGTCGCATCCTGCGCCGGTTCCTCCCTATTCCTCGACCAATTCAACTACATCCTCAGTTATCAGATCTTCACCTCTCTTCTCAAGACCTAATTCTCCGCAAATTAGCCCCTCACACCCTTTTAGTCTACCTGACAGACAGGAATCGATTTAAATCTTTTCACGCAGCCTACATCCTCCCCTTTCAGTCTTTCGACGCAACTTCCATCTGCCTCTTCATTACTTACTCCCTCTTAGCCCTCAACATTCGTACTTCCACCGTCCGGTCCCACCTAGCTGGCATGAACTTCTTCTTCAGGATCTCGGCAGGCTTCAACTGCCCCTCCATTTCACATTGTCACGTTAACATGCTCAACTCGGCATAAACTTCTTCTTCAGGATCTCGGCAGGCTTCAACTGCCCCTCCATTTCACATTGTCACGTTAACATGCTCAACTTGGCATAAACTTCTTCTTCAGGATCTCAGAAGGCATAACCTGCCCCTCCATTTCACATTGTCACGTTAACATGCTCATTAAAGGATGTAAAAGCAAGATTTGAACTGCATCACTCAGCATCTCCCACTAACATCCGATCTCCTTAGTAGATGTATGAACACTCTGTGTTCAGGTTATTCTTTTCAAATTTCATAGACCGAACTGTAGAAACCATGTTCCTCTTAGCCTTTTTGGCTTCCTCC
Source organism: Garcialebias charrua (assembly GCA_038048925.1). Taxonomy (NCBI): domain Eukaryota; kingdom Metazoa; phylum Chordata; class Actinopteri; order Cyprinodontiformes; family Rivulidae; genus Garcialebias; species Garcialebias charrua. Next base: position 18,473 of record JBBPBX010003625.1, read on the forward strand.
GTGTTTCGACTTCGCTCCAACCTCTTTTGCCCTTGCCTGTCTGACATTTCCTGTCACAGTCACTACACACTGAATTTCACTCTGCGAAGAAGCAATCAATCAATCAATCAATCAAAAACTTTATTTCAGACGCGTATGGTCCATAGTAACAAAGCACATTAGCTTGTACATATTGCAAGCAAGACCAATCAATTCGCAGTTTCTCATCCCATATACTCGTTTCGCCTTAATTCTTTCCCTAGCCCATACGAAATTATTTATAAGTATGTTCAGTCCCGACATGCAGCTAATGCTTCTCCTCACGATCAACTCTTCATTTCAGAGTAAGGAAATCCAGCAATTCTCTTTGGTTCTCCCGTCATCTTCGCTAAGTCCCGTTAAAATCAGGCATATCGCTACTCAACCCATTCGTTCCGCATCAGCGCAACCTCATCCGCTTCTAGTCAAGGTATCTCGGATCAAACCATTCAGATCCTAGGTAGCTGGTATTAATCAGCCTATATCACTACTCAACCCATCGTTCCGCATCGGCGCAGCCTCATCCACTTCTAGTCAAGGTATCTCGGATCAAACCATTCAGTTCCTAGGTAGCTGGTCTTCACTAGCCTATCGTTCATATATTCAAAATATCCGTTAACGACTTGTTTCAAGCCCACTCTCTCCTTAGTTCAGTCCAATTTACCAGACTCTTTTGGGGATCATACGCGGGCCGGGAAACGTTAAGATGATCAGCTTCCCGAAGACATATCCCCACTCGAGTCTTCACTTCCTAAGCCCATCAGCATCCTCCTCGGCGGATCTCACCCACCTCACTCATCTCTTCACCCCTTCATCCCTTCATCCCTTCTCTCCTGCCTACCACTCACCCCTTCCCTTACCCCTGCCCTCACCCTTCCCCTCCTCCCCCCCTTTTTACTTCAATCAATAAATCTTTAAACTTATATCTTGTGGCGTGGTCCTTGCTAGTGAAATGGAGTTAATGTGTTAACTTAGGTTCAGGAGCAGGACCACGCCTCAAACCACACCTTCAATTATCCAAGTAGCCTATATATTCCTCGCTTGCGAGCCGTTCTGTCTGTTGCGTTTCGTCAATCCCACCCACCCTTACCCTTCATCGTATTTGCCCTTATGTGTCGAATTAACCCCTTTCTTGTTTCTTATTGTTACAGGTATCGCCGGGGGATCATACGCGGGCCGGGAAACGTTAAGATGATCAGCTTCCCGAAGACATATCCCCACTCGAGTCTTCACTTCCTAAGCCCATCAGCATCCTCCTCGGCGGATCTCACCCACCTCACTCATCTCTTCACCCCTTCATCCCTTCATCCCTTCTCTCCTGCCTACCACTCACCCCTTCCCTTACCCCTGCCCTCACCCTTCCCCTCCTCCCCCCCTTTTTACTTCAATCAATAAATCTTTAAACTTATATCTTGTGGCGTGGTCCTTGCTAGTGAATAGTAATCTGCATCATTGGTCTTATGAAGTCATACTTGGTGAATTTATTTTTACACTTTCTCTTTATTCTTCTTCACTTACAGTAACCATGAAGGAACAAGGCTCAACGTGTTTTACGTTCACCCCATGATTCTTTGAGCACTGTGTGTTTTTATGAACTGGTGTATGGTTTTACAAAAGTCTGTTATTTAGATAAAGATCTGGGCTGCTCTGCTACATGCACACACATACAGTGTGATGGTGTACTAACGTGTGTTGTTGAGGGGGGGATCCTAAGCAATCATAAAACAAAGAGTATGAGGATGAATCAGGTGTGTTTGACTCCATCTAGTGGATGACAGGTATCACTTCCGGTTTACTCTTCAGGAGCTGCATTACTCTTTTTTTATTTTCTTCCCAAATCAGGTCATTTCAAGAAACAAGAATCAGAGTTCATGCTCATTAATCCATGGTGTTTTGAACCCTTTGACATGGTCTGCCTTAGAGGAGTTGACGGGGGAGAGGGCAGGCCCCGGAGGCCAACTGGTTTTTATCCCCCACTCTGGGAGTGAGCTGTTTGTGGGATTCAGTTTGGTCTGGTGGCTCCTCAGACTGAAGAAGTCCTTTGGATGAAGGACGAAACGTCTCGGCAATAAAAGAAACAGTCCAGGTGACCCGACTGAACATTGGTGGAGTGCAAAAAAAAAAAAGTTTAAAAGTTTTAGTTGATAAAACCAGAGCAAACCATTACAAAGCTGTCCATGATGGAGAGGTTCACTACAGAAACTGTGCCAGGCTGTGAAGTGAAACTGTCAATACAAGTTGAACTGGCAGCAGATGGGAAGTGGTGGGAGTCGCAGGCGAGTTGTATCAATACAAACACATTCTTTGTAAATGTCACTGGTTGCTGTGGTTTAACCCCAATACGCAACGCAACCCTTCGCCAAACGCTGAAGCTTCCCCGTGTGTGTGTGTGTGTGTGTGTGTGTGTGTGTGTGTGTGTGTGTGTGTGTGTGTTTGTCATCAGCAGTGAAGAAACAGACATGGAGAGAGAGCGAGTGGGCAGAGGAAGCTCTACGCGAGTCAAAGTGAGAAATCCTCTTCACCACATAATAAATGGTGCGTGGGTTTTCTCATGACTGGGGGTTCACCTGCACAATCAATAGCTGAGACCAAGGTTGTTGTGCTGGAGCAAACACCATGTTTCTCTTCTCTTCTGTGAGATCAAACCACGAGGATGTTTCTTCTACAGCCATGAAAGGCCTCAGCAGCAGCTTTTAGCATCACTGCGCTCAGAACAGACCAATCTCTGAGTTTTATCCTAAAAAGGTAAAAAAACCGACTTTATCATGTGCTGGTTTGCATTGTTGCTGGCTCGTGCGTGTCCGAGATCTCTGATCAGAGCCCAACGCCTACCGCCATGTCGAGGAGCGTCTCTAATTATACACCCGAGAGCAGAGGGCCGTGGAGTGCAGGGACGGAGGAGCAGGAGGTTGATTACAAATACAAGAGGAGGCCCGAGAGTGGCTCTCAGCTGCAAAACACACAGGGTGAACAGGTTCAGACGCCACAGACGGAGAGAGAGACGGCACGAAGGAGAAGGTAGAGGAGGAGAATGTGTCTGAGAAAGGTTACCAGGACTGACTGAAGCAGAGTGGGGGTGTAAAATGTAAAAGCGAGTGGGAGGAAAGAGAGAGAGAGAGGAGAGGAGAGGAGGAGTGTGTCTGACAGTGTCTGGATGCTTCTGCTCATTCTGCCTCCTCACCTGCAGGATGCCACGAGTCACACAGGTGTGCCTTCACGTCGGGGACATCGGTGGGTGAACACACACCAAGAGAGACGCAGAGACAAAGATGTAAGTAAAGCCAGCTGATGTTCAATGTGTGTACGTGTCGGTATCATTTTATTCTCAGTTAGAGACGCGTTTCTGAGGAACCGTCTGAACTTTTATGGCTTTTCACCGTTGCAGAACATCTGACCGGTGCAGTGCTGTCACCACTGATATGCAAATGATATTAGTTGCATTGTTCGAACCCTGTTGTGTTTATATGTCATTTCCTTAGATAGGAGCCTGTGTGGTGACTGTGATGACCTCTTATGGTCACAGACACACAGAGCCTGATGGGACCATCCCCGTGCACTGTGTGCTGCACTGCAATGCCATTTGAATTTATTTACAGTGTACATCCAAACTGCAGGCGTTCACATGACAAATACTTTGTGTTGGTGCCATGAAGGGAGCTCACACAGAAGCATTGATATGGAGGTGATATCAAAGGCATATCAGTCCTGGTCCAGTCACACGTCTGATGCTCAGATATGATGAAATGATGGGCAGGATATTCTCACTTGCATAACTTTCTGTAAAAAAATAAAATAAATGTGGTCTGATCACCATGTTCAAACTCATCCTGCTTCAGTGAACCGTGTGCATGTGGAAGGTTTGGACAGGTTAATAATAATAATAATAATGAATTTTATTTATAACGCACTTTTCATTAATAAAAATCTCAAAGTGCTACAAAGTGCAACAAAAGCAAAGATCAAATAAAACAAGTGATGAAATCAAGTAAAATCAATAATATCAACTAAGATCAATGATAAAATCATGTGGAGACAGAAGCTTGCTTAAAAATAAAATAAAAATAAAACAAGTGACAAAATCAAGTAAAATCAACAATAATAAGGCATTCGACCGCGTCCCTCGGGGGGTTCTGTGGGGGGTACTCCGGGAGTATGGGGTACCAGGCCCATTGATATGGGCTGTTAGGTCCCTGTACGACCGGTGTCAGAGCTTGGTCCGCATTGCCGGCAGTAAGTCAGGCTCGTTTCCGGTGAGAGTTGGACTCCGCCAAGGTTGCCCTTTGTCACCGATTCTGTTCATAACTTTTATGGACAGAATTTCTAGGCGCAGCCAAGGTGTTGAGAGGATCCGTTTTGGTGGCCTTAGAATCGCTTCTCTGTTTTTTGCAGATGATGTGGTCCTATTGGCTTCATCAGCTCGTGATCTACAGCTTTCACTGGAGCGGTTTGCAGCTGAATGCGATGCGGCCGGGATGAGGATCAGTTCCTCCAAATCCGAGGCCATGGTCTTGAGCCGGAAAAGGGTAGCGTGCCCTCTCCGGGTCGGGGAGGAGGTCCTGCCCCAAGTGGAGGAGTTTAAGTATCTCGGGATCTTGTTCACGAATGAGGGAAAACTGGAGCGTGAGATCGATAGGCGGATAGGTGCAGCGTCCGCAGTGAAGCGGGCGCTGTACCGGTCTGTCGTGGTGAAGAGAGAGCTGAGTCAAAAGGCAAAGCTCTCAATTTACCGATCGATCTACGTTCCCACCCTCATCTATGGTCATGAGCTTTGGGTTATGACCGAAAGAACAAGATCTCGGATACAAGCGGCTGAAATGAGTTTTCTCCGCAGGGTGGCTGGACTCTCCCTTAGAGATAGGGTGAGAAGCTCAGTCATCCGGGAGGGACTCGGAGTAGAGCCGCTGCTTCTCCACATCGAGAGGAGCCAGTTGAGGTGGCTCGGGCATCTGGTTAGGATGCCTCCTGGACGCCTCCCTGGTGAGGTGTTCCGGGCATGTCCCACCGGGAGGAGACCCAGAGGAAGACCCAGGACACGCTGGAGGGACTATGTTTCTCGGCTGGCCTGGGAACGCCTTGGGATTCCCCCAGAGGAGCTGCTCCAAGTGGCTGGGGAGAGGGAAGTCTGGGCCTCCCTACTTAGGCTGCTACCCCCGCGACCCGACCCCGGATAAGCGGAAGAAAATGGATGGATGGATGGAAGATCAAAGATAAAATCATGTGGAGGCAGAAGCTTGCTTAAAAATAAAATTAAAATAAAACAAGTGATAAAATCAAGTAAAATCAATAATAATATCAACTAAGATCAAAGATAAAATCATGTGGAGGAAGAAGCTTGCTTAAAAATAAATAAAATAAAACAAGTGATAAAATCAAGTAAAATCAATAATAATATCAACTAAGATCAAAGATAAAATCATGTGGAGGCAGAAGCTTGCTTAAAAATAAAATAAAAATAAAACAAGTGATGAAATCAAGTAAAATCAATAATAATATCAACTAAGATCAAAGATAAAATCATGTGGAGGAAGAAGCTTGCTTAAAAATAAATAAAATAAAACAAGTGATAAAATCAAGTAAAATCAATAATAATATCAACTAAGATCTAAGATAAAATCATCTGGAGGCAGAGAAGGCACGCTTAAAAAGAAAGGTCTTCAAGCCGCTTTTAAAGTCAACCAGTGACTGTGGAGCTCTCAGGCAGTCAGGAAGAGAGTTCCATAGGCGGGGGGCAGCCACACTGAAAGCCCGGTCTCCCATGGTCCTTAATTTGGTTCTCGGAATGTGAAGGAGATTACTGTTCTGTGACCGTAGAGACCGGGTGGATGAATATGGAACAAGAATGTCCTTTAGATAATCTGGTGAAGTTCCGTGTAAGCATTGATGTGTAATGAGAGCAGTTTTGTACTGAATTCTGTAGGTGACAGGAAGCCAATGGAGGTTATGGAGAATGGGTGTAATATGTTCAAATTTACGAACTCTCAACAAAATCCTTGCTGCACTGTTTTGAATATATTGAAGCTTCTGAAGGTTTTTGCCAGGGATTCCAATAAACAGGGAGTTGCAGTAGAGTTTCTCAGCATCAGAAAAAGTCAGAGATGGGCGAAGTCTGGAGATGTTTCGAAGATGGAAGAAGCAGGTTTTAAACAGATGCTTAATGTGATTTTCAAATGTAAGATGAGAGTCCATTTTTATTCCAAGATTTGTAACAGAGGTGGAGAGGGGGATGTCTTGTCCAGAAAAGGAAATTGTTGTTAAAGTTGATGTTCGTATCTGGTGAGGGGTGCCAATCAGTATGGCCTCAGTCTTGGAGCAGTTTAATTGAAGGAAGTTCTGATTCATCCATGCCCTCCAGGCAGGTAGAGAGGGCAGTGAGTGAAGATGGAGATGGGGATGATGAGGATGCTCCAGTCCTGATGTAAAGCTGTGTATCGTCGGCATAGCAGTGAAAATAAATGTTGAACTGATTAATAATTTGACCTAAAGGCAGCATGTAAAGGGAAAACAGCAGGGGCCCCAGAACTGACCCTTGAGGGACACCACAGGAGACACCGACTGTCTGGGAAGTGGCATTGCCAAGACTAACACACTCCAGCCTATTGGAGAGGAAATATTTGAACCAGTCCAGGACAGTGTCACAAGAGACCGACCTCCACATGAAGACGGTGGAGGAGGATACTATGGTCCACAGTGTCGAAAGCTGCAGTGAGGTCAAGGAGGACAAGGATGGAGGGAGAACCAGTCATGAGGACATCATTGGTAACTCTCAGCAATGCAGTCTCAGTACTGTGAGCTGCTCGAAAGCCAGACTGAAACTTCTCATACAGGGAGTGTTGTAGGTGGTCCTGCAGCTGAGCAGCAACTGCTTTTTCCAGCACTTTAGACAGAAATGGGAGGTGGGAAATTGGGCGGTAATTAGAAAAAATGTCGGGATCCAAATTAGATTTTTTTCAGAAGAGGCCTAATGATGGCAGTTTTTAGAGGCAGTGGAACATGACCAGATTGTAGAGACTTATTTATTATTTGTGTGATTAATGGGCTAATTGCAGAGTGATTGGATTTAATGAGAGACGAGGGGAAGGGATCCAGGGCGCAGGATGAAGGCTTCATTTTCTTGATGATGGTCTCCACCTCACTCTGAACAACTTCATCAAACAAAAAATGTCCCGAAAAATCTTCCACCTTAGATCTGTTTTTCACAAATGCACCTCATAAATTTCCTGGAACAGGTGTATTTGCTAACATTTTGAGTGATCATTCCGTAATAGCAGCTCTTAGATCTACTAAACTTCCACCTGCTGAGCCCAGAATAATTCAAAAAAGGGATTTGAAACGTTTCTGTGAACAGTCATTCCTCTGGGATCTATCCCACTTTGATTGGCAACGTATTCTACTAATCAACGACGTGAACACCGCTTGGAACTATTTTCATAATAGTTTCATTTTCTTTGTAAACAAACATGCTCCTTTCCGGCAGTTCAGGATAAAGGGCCGTGACAGCCCCTGGTTTACTCCTGAACTAGCTGACCTCCTGCACAGGAGAGATCATCTTTGGGCCGCAGCAAGAAAATCACACTCAGACACTGATTGGTTGAAATTTCGGCAGCTGAGGAATAAATGCACAACTGCCATCAAAGCCGCAAAACGTAATTACTTCTTATCTCAGACCTCCAAAAATCTAAACGACCCTAAAAAATTCTGGAAAACCATCAAATCTCTCTCAGGCACCCCCCAATCATCTGACCTCCCATCACAACTTCTTGTTGATTCTGTTCCTGTGTCAAATAAGCACGAGATCCTGAACTGTTTCAACAAACATTTTGTTGCTTCTAGTTCATTATTTGACACAGTTACAAATGGAAAATCAGCCACTTCATCTAATAACCAAACTTTTACAAATCAAATCCCTCCTACAAGTAAATCCTCAGTTAATCACACCTTCTCTTTTTCTCCGTTCTCAGTCCGTGAGGTAAATAAACTGTTAAAAGATCTTGATCCTAAAAAATCTGCAGGTCAAGATGAACTTCCTCCTTATTTCTTAAGGCTGGCTGCTCATATCATCACAGTCCCTGTGACCCACATCTTTAATCTGTCCATAAGCCAAAACACCATTCCGGATGCTTGGAAAACAGCCTTTGTTCTTCCTTTGCTGAAGGGAGGTGACCCCACCTCACTGAACAATTATCGACCGATCTCTAAACTCTGCATTTTAGCCAAGGTTCTAGAAAAACTGATAAACTCTCAGATCAAAAATTATCTGGACTCATTTAACATCTTACCTCTCCATCAATCTGGTTTCAGGAAAAAACACAGCACAACAACTGCTTCTCTGAAGGTTCTTAATGATGTTGTTGAAGCATTGGATGCTAAGGATTATTGTGCTGCACTTTTCTTAGACCTGTCTAAAGCTTTTGACACTGTGGATCATAACATCCTGTGTCATAAGCTCTCAGAAATCGGTTTCTCTGATCACACCATCGGTTGGTTTTCTAATTATCTTTCCAATCGGAGGCAATGTGTTCAACATAACGGTACTTTTTCCAGCTATTTAACAGTTAAAAATGGTGTACCACAAGGCTCAGTTTTAGGACCAACCCTCTTTACAATCTACATAGCTAATGTAGGTCAGAGCATCCCTGATGCATCCTTACATTTCTATGCTGATGATACAGTTGTTTATTGCCGAGCTAAAACAGTAGCTAAGGCTTTCCAGTTACTGCAATCCGCTTTTGACATCATTCAGTCAGATTTGTTCCGTCTCAAACTTGTCCTAAATGCTGAAAAAACAAAAGGGATGTTTTTTTCAAGTAGGAAGTCGGTCCCAGCAGATCTTCCTCTGATTTTTTCCTCAAATGGTGTCCCTATTGAGTTTGTTGATTCCTATAAATATTTGGGTATCCTGGTCGATTCACATCTCTCATTTAAACTCCACGTGGAAAACCTAGTGAAGAAACTGAAAGTTAAACTGGGTTTCTTTTTCAGAAATAAATCATGTCTAACACTGAATGCTAGGAAACGCCTTGTATCTGTGACTTTCCTTCCCTCCATTGATTACGGTGACATTCTCTACATGAATGCTCCTACAAGCACCCTGCGGATGTTGGATGTTGTCTATCATGGTGCACTAAGATTCATAACTGGTTGTGATTATCGTACCCACCACTGCACCCTGTATTCACTGGTTAACTGGACATCATTAACCTCACGCAGACTCTTCCACTGGTACATTTTCATCTTCAAATCACTTCTTGGTCTGCTGCCCTCATACATCTCCTCCTACATGTCTTTGCGTGAGTGCAGCTACAGCGTGCGCTCTCAGGACATGATTACCTGCAGTGTTCCGTCAGTGAGGACTGAACTTGGAAAAAGGGCCTTCTCCTACTCTGCTCCTGCTTCATGGAATATCTTACAAAAAGATCTGAAGCTCTCGGCCCTGACCTCTCTGGATGGTTTTCAGAATCTGTTGGAATCCTGGCAAAAACCAATGCAGATATGTTCCTGTCTTTGATTTTTTTTGTACATCTACCTTATAATGTTTTTGCTACTTTTTCTTTTCTTTTGTTTATTGTTTAATGTATTTGTATCATTGATGTTCATCATTCTTTAGTTTGTAGCAGGTCGCTTTCGTAAATGAGCCCTCGAGGCTCAATAAGATTTACCTGACTAAATAAAGGTTGAATGAATGAATCAAAGCTGCACAGAAAAAGAGGTTAGCTGTGTTTGTTCTCGTGCACTTCTTCAATTCACACGTTCTCTGGTGCTTGATGGAAGCTGCTGCAGCGACAACTTCACTGGAAGTCCCTACGCTCGACCTCTAGCTTCACACCCACCACCAACATTTTACTCTGCCTTGTTCTCACCACACTCATCCCTTCAACAGCCACGTGGCACTTTGTTACCATGGCAACGCTTTTATTTTCGTTCAGTTTTCTTACGAAGGGGTTAGCAGATGTTCATCAGCAGCCGTCGGCGTGGCTAAAAGGTGGTTGGGAAGCTGTCAGCTGGGGCTGATGGTGATGTCATCGATCGGATGTGGAGGGGATGTTTGAAAGGTCTGAACCACGAAACACTTTCAGAGGGAAAAAGAACAACTGGTGTCAAAATCTTGATGGGAAGAAAAAATAAAGTCCTCCGTGAGTTCTAAAGTTTCAGAATGATCAAAAAAGGCGTTCAATACAGAACAACTGGACTTTATTTGTAACAGAAGACGTTTCACTTCCCATCCATCATTTCAGAATGATGTTTTATTAAATCCTCTGGTCCTTATGTGAGAAGCACACACACACACACACACACACCAACAACATTAAATTGTGTCATATGTAATATCCTTTTTTAAATTAATTTTCAAATTCAGCAAGCACAGTGGTGCAGTTGGCAGAGCTGTTGCCTCTCAGTTTTTGTTGTTTGATATTTCATTTATTTTATTGCTATATGTCCTGTTTGTGAAGCACTTTGGCCAACATTGTTGTTTTAAATGTGCTGTATAATAAAAGTGACATTTATGTGTTTTTGTTACATCTTATCAGTCTTTCAGTGTTTTGAACCAAAAACAAATTTTCAGTTCATCAAAGTTTCACTAACGTTTCAGCTGATGACTGTGCGTCTGCAGCATTTCATTTAGATGGAGGTTATTTTAATGGTGTAAATGTTTATAAAGCATTCACATTACTGAGATCTGTTTTTCTTCTGTCAGTTCTTTTCAAAAAGTTGTGAGTCGTTCTGCAATTTTTATGCTATTTCAGCAATTTATGTGTCAAAACGTTCAGCTCGTTCAGGACATTCCTGCTGGAACGATGGGTATTTGAGCAATTTTTACTTTTTAAAATGTTTGTTTTTTTCTGCCATGTTTTCCTCATTGAACATGAATGGAGCTCGCGCCACATCCTCCCAACCCTTTGTGCTGTTTATAACCTTTTACTGCTCACGTCAGATTTTATTTTCCTGCTTCAGCTTTTTTCAGCTCCATTGTCCTAATATCTTCCTTCAGCTCCTTCCAGTTTTTTTAAGTTTATTTCAGCTATTTTAAGCTCATTTATATGCTCTTGTGCTAATTTCAGCTTAGCTTCTTTCTGCTAAATGTAGCCTTTTTTTCTGCTATTTGTGCTAATTTCAAAGCTCTCCCGGGGAGAGCTTTGAAATTTTTGGCTTGTGGGACCCCGGAAGCAGCTGATAGGTACCGGCAGTCCAAGCGGCATGCGGCTCGGGTGGTTGCTGAGGCAAAAACTCGGGCATGGGAGGAGTTCGGAGAGGCCATGGAGAATGACTTCCGTACGGCTTCGAGGCGATTCTGGTCCACCATCCGGCGTCTCAGGGGGGGAAAGAGGTACGCGACCAACACCATTTATGGTGGGGGTGGCGTGCTGCTGACCTCAACTCGGGATGTTGTGAGTCGGTGGGCGGAATACTTCGAAGACCTCCTCAATCCTACTGGCACGTCTTCCACTGAGGAAGCGGAGCCTGGGGACTTTGGGTCGGGTTCTCCGATCTCTGGTGCTGAGGTCGCCGAGGTGGTTAAAAAGCTCCGCGGTGGCAAGGCTCCGGGGGTGGATGAGATTCGCCCGGAGTTCCTTAGGGCTCTGGATGTTGTGGGGTTGTGTTGGCTTACGCGACTCTGCAATATCGCGTGGACATCGGGGGCAGTTCCCTTGGATTGGCAGACTGGGGTGGTGGTTCCCCTATTCAAAAAGGGGGACCGTAGGGTGTGTTCCAACTATAGGGGGATCACACTCTTAAGCCTCCCTGGTAAGGTCTATTCAGGGGTTCTGGAGAGGAGGGTCCGTCGGATAGTCGAACCTCGGATCCAGGAGGAGCAATGTGGTTTTCGTCCTGGTCGTGGAACACTGGACCAGCTCTACACCCTCAACAGGGTCCTGGAGGGTGCGTGGGAGTTTGCCCAACCAGTTTACATGTGCTTTGTGGACTTGGAGAAGGCATTCGACCGCGTCCCTCGGGGGGTTCTGTGGGAGGTACTCCGGGAGTATGGGGTACCAGGCCCTTTGATAAGGGCTGTTAGGTCCCTGTACGACCGGTGTCAGAGCTTGGTCCGCATTGCCGGCAGTAAGTCAGGCTCGTTTCCGGTGAGAGTTGGACTCCGCCAAGGTTGCCCTTTGTCACCGATTCTGTTCATAACTTTTATGGACAGAATTTCTAGGCGCAGCCAAGGTGTTGAGAGGTTCCGTTTTGGTGGCCTTAGAATCGCTTCTCTGTTTTTTGCAGATGATGTGGTCCTACTGGCTTCATCAGTTCGTGATTTACAACTTTCACTGGAGCGGTTTGCAGCCGAGTGTGATGCGGCCGGGATGAGGATCAGTTCCTCCAAATCCGAGGCCATGGTCTTGAGCCGGAAAAGGGTAGCATGCCCTCTCCGGGTCGGGGAGGAGGTCCTGCCCCAAGTGGAGGAGTTTAAGTATCT
>JBBPBX010003625.1:34441-50258 GCA_038048925.1 Garcialebias charrua
ATTGACTTAAACATGCTAACTATGCTGTCATAGAGGTTGGGACACTTACTGATACCCCAATCAATTTTTTTTATTACATTCTTAATCATATTAAAACAGGAAGGGTGAATTTAATTGTTCAAACTTTGAATTTTGGCTTGCAACACTGAATAATAAGTCCCGAACAGTCGTTGAGATTCCTGAGACTTATTGAGCACAAAATTAGCTTTACGACCTGACGTGTAAAATTATAAGAATGAGAAGATATTGCTTTCACTCTGCTGAAATCAATGCTTCATCACCTCATGCACTGATATTTGTTTCTTCTGCTGCTCAGATCATGATGACCTTGGATTTGCCACAGTTGCCAAGAGACTAATGGAGTCTGTGACACAGGATCTTAAAACCACCTCTACAGGAGCCATGCAGTGCAGGAGTGAGGAACAAGCAGCGTGAGGCGATGAGCTTCACAACCAACCCAGCTCTGGTCCCAGACGGGGACAACCTCCCGTTCAAAAAGAGAGACCAAAGACGGCGCTCGCTGCACCACCCGAAGCAACCGTGTGATGCTGCCCATTTCAAGGCTCCGTACCCTTACAAGAGCCCCAGCGAGCTCAAGACCAAACACTCGGGCTTGTTTCGGCCTGTACCAAGACGGGCTCCTGCCTTCTACCAGCCCTGGATGGAGGTCCAGACCCCCTCGAGGCCCAAACAGCATGTCCTCGCTTCTTTCAGAGAGCACCCTGCGTGGACAGAGTGGAGAGACTTCAGTCCTCTGCCTCCTGGATGGGACTTCTCTCTTCATTACCAACAACCAAACCACTTGTCTGGAGCACGTCCGCTTCAACCAGGTCCTCCGAGCTTCACCTCCCGGTTCACTTCTGGCTCCCTGGTACCTGACGGTTTCCACAGAGTGGGTGGGGACTGGGACAAGCTCAAGCCATTAATAGACAGGAGTTTGAATCCCGAGGGGCATGGGTGTAACATCCGTAAAGGTCCATATGTGAGAAGAGGCAACAGAAGAACTGAGCATTTATCCAAGGCTGTGAGCAGAAGCATGTTCCTACCTCACGCCCCACGGCAGCACGTCATACATGATGCTTCACACAAATCAGTGAACGCTGCCTCTGTGACCGGACTCCCAGATAAATTAAATGGCACATGCAACTCCACGACAGAAAACAAGTTCAGATCTCCTGCTGTCCCTTCCTCCAAGCACGCTCCTTCCTCCTCTACACCTCCTAATCACCTGCCCTGGCTTCTGCCCCACTTTGTGGCTGGTTCCCTGATCGAGCTCGGGGATGGTCGGCTGAGACGAGTGGAGCACCTGCAGACAGAGGACTTCCTACTGGGCTCAGTGGCGTGTCCGGACCTGCGCCTGAGCTGCTGCACGGTGCAGAGCATCTGGCCCTCAGCCTCCTCCTCCATCTCCCGCCTCCTCATCCTGCTTCACGATCAGCAGAGCCAGGTGATGAGAAATCTCTGTGTGGTACTTTGATTCACTGCAGCCCGCACACACTGTGAATGATCCTATACAGAGTCAAAGATGAGTTATTAATATGTTCATCCTGCACTCCCTGCAAAACTAAAAGTTCAGTGCTGAGCGACTAAAATGTGCTGAAAGAGCTGAAACGAAATTGTTCAACTTCAAAATATAAGAACAAAAAGTAAAGTTACCAAAACAAAACTTTTAAAAAATTAAACTAAATTAGCAAAACAAGTTACAAAACTAAAATCAGAAAAACAGTAGCTAAAAGATCTAAGTAGCAAAAGGATGGCACAAAAATCAAATTATTAAAACAGTACTGTAGTTGACATCTGAAACCAGTAGCTGAAAGATAAAATCAGCAAAACAGTGGCTAAAAACCCTAAATTAGCCAAACAGAAGCCATAAGCTGACAATAGCAGCTGTTAAGTGTTTAAATGATTAGAACAGTAGCTGAAAGCTAAAAATGAAGCAAAATGTTTGGGAAAAGTTTTCAACGATAACAATTTTAAAGGATGAATTAATAACTCTAGATTCATTTCAGAAAAAAGGCAAATGAGTTTAAATATTTAGAAAAACACAAAAGTGAAAAAGAAATATTCCAAAAGTTGTAGCTGTAATGTTCAAAAGGAGCTGAATGTTTTAATCGGGAAGTGTTTACAGTCCAAAATATATGTGAATAACTTATAAACAGGAAAATAATAAATATAACTAGAGAAATTGCATTTTCAGCGAAAATGCAGTGTGAATGTTTATTGCTGAAAAATTTGCTGAAAAACACCTGAAACTAGCTAAAGGCATTCTGAAATGTAGCTGAAATGGAAGAACAAGCCTAAGTTAGCAGAAGAACACATAACACATCTTTGCTGAATTTGGTTTAAATAAGCAGAAGAGCACTAAAATGACTAAATCACCTAAAAAAGCTGAAATTAGCAAATAAAATTCATGAAAAGGCAGAAAGTAGCTTAAAATATCAGAAGAAAGTGGAGCGAGTGCAAATGTGCACAATTAGGCAGAAATAAGCACAAATTTGGAAATTGTCTGAAAAAAAGCAGAAATTTGCACGCACGCACGCACACACACACAAACACCCACACACACACCCAAGCTAAAACGTAGCTTACAAAAAAAGAAAGCTTAAATTACCAGAAAGAAGTGGAGAGAGCACATTTTTGCTGAATTTGGCTGAAAAAAGTTGAAATGAGTGCAAAAAATGTGGATTTTGCTGAAAATGCTGAAATTAGCATAAAATAGCAGAAATAGCAGAAAAAGCTGAAACTAGTGGAAATAAGCTGAAAAGAGCATAACAAGCTGAAATTCGCAGAAAGAAGTTAGAAGAAGCACATATTAGTAGAAAGAGCCTGAAAGGAGCACAAAACAGCTGAAAAAACAGCTGAAAGTAGCTGAATTCTTTTTAAATGTGCACAAGAAAGCTGAACCGGAACAAAATGTGCAAGGAGCAGTAGTAAACAGAGCTAAAGATTTGAAGGATGGAAAATGAGCTCAGTTAATTTTCTATGAGACAAAAGAAAAAGCTAAATGTTTCAAAAAGTGGAAGTTGCACGACAACAGCATCCTGAATGAGCTGAACATTTTGACACATGATTTGTTGAAATAGCACAAAAACTGTGGAATGAAAAGCATGCTGAAAAACGTACGGAAGTCAAATGGATCACATGGCGTGAATGCTTCATGAACATTCACACGACTAATTAGCGTACAGGCACACTGTTTCCATGTGTCTCACTCCCTGACTGTCCCTCCTCCAGGAGCTGGTGGATGTGTACGTGGAGTACCCGTTCTTCGTGCGTGGGCAGGGCTGGTCCTCCTGCAGTCCTCAGAGGACCACCCGCCTCTGCGGCCTGCAGTGCCGCCAGCTCGCTGTGGGAGACGTCTGCTTGGCCCTCACGCCCGTCTCAGCTCCAGGGTCTCCGCTGGCACCGACGACCTCACCCAAGAAGTCAGAAGAAGAACGTGGACCCCTGAAGACTCAAACCGCTCCGTGCAACCAGGTTCCCTCAGAAGTGAAGCGCCTCACAGAGGGGCACAAAATGGGGGCAGACCGCAGGAGACACTATTCGGCCCCCTGAGACTTTTGGGACTTTCCAAGCGTAGTAAACATTTTAAAACTGTGCTGTCTCTCTACCTCTGTATTCATGCTTTTGTGCTTCACTGTCAATCTGATTAGCACCTAAACAACTCAGATAAAGGTGCAAGCGTACCTCTCAGGGTGATGGGATGTAAAAAATTTAAACTGGAGAACCAAAGTGTAAGCTGGTGTTGTCATGGGGGGCTGCCTCAGGGCTGTTTATGGGAATTAGTTTAAGGTTTAGTGTTTAATGTTTGCATTGTAGCAAAGTGGCTTTTTGTAGTTCTGACTACAGTATTTTCTGGACTATAAGTCGCACCTTTATATAAGTCACTTTGTCCAATTATTGTAAATAAATTGGAAAAATCCATAAACAGGTTGCACCTTTATATAAGTCGCATCTATTATGCGTCACCGCTACACGACGCGTCAGTGCGTCATTTGCCCTGCTGAAAATGACGACCACAGAAGCATGCACGGAAGGACTTTTAACAAGATTAACACGGTAAAAACAAATATTTCTCTGCTGAAAATTATAGCAAACGTGTCTTAGCTTAACCGTTCCTTAATAAATTCACGTAATGGTCAAATCAGCTGGATTTAAATTGTTTCGCTCTGACTTCTTCCAAACAGTCTCGTGCGCTGCGAAAATTAATTATAAATAAATCAAATTTTAGCTCAAATGTAAATGGTAAATGGAGCTTATTTATATAGCGCTTTCTAGCCCCCTGTGAGGAGCCCCAAAACGCTTTACAATACCAACCATCCACCCATTCATACACACATTCATACACCGGTAGTGGTAGCCTGCCTTGCAAGGCGCCATCCAGACCTACCGGGAGCAATTTTGGGGTTAAGTGTCTTGCCCAGGGACACAACGACACATGGTGGGCGGATGCGGGATTCGAACCTCCAACCTTCCGATTGGGGGTCGACTGCCATTACCACTGTTCCACGGCCGCCCCAATGTTTCATACAGGTCAACAGTTTGTAAATGAATACCAAATAATTACGCTCTGTAAGCTGAAAGAAAATCTGCGGTGTGGTTTATGAGTTATTTAGACAAATCGTATCCGTTTTGGTAGCTACCACTAACAACAAAGAGCAATAGTAAAAGATCAATTTTTTTTGCTCTAAACATCTCATAAAGCTAGTCAGTTGTAAATGTCCATACAGTGATTTGTAAGTTTGATAAAAATCTGTCCTGTGGTTCTTGACTTATCTTGCTAACAAACAGCTAGCAAACAGTAGTTACCTCCAAAGCAGGAGACCGGGCAGCGACAGAGTCAGTCCGAGCAGAGGAGGCTTTTTTCGGACACATGAGCTGGAAACGGTCGGTGGACTCTCTGGAAGTGTCCCATAGCGGACAAAAGTGGTACTGCACCATTCTTTTGGCCAAAATGAAAAACGGTCATATCTGAGCCAAAAATTGGTCTAAAAATATGGGGGAAATCCATAGACAGGTCTCACCTCTCTATAGGTCGCAGGGCATGCAAATTAGGCAAAAAAACCACGACCTATAGTCCGGAAATACGGTAAATCAACTTTTGTTTTTCACAAAGCGCATAAAATACTAATGTCTATACAGATATTAAGTGTAGGTCTCTCTGCTTAATACTAGGTACAAGTTATTTGATGGTAAACAATATTTCCTAGGTTGTAAAAACTATGTTTTACAGAAAGCCTTGATTTTAAGCTTCTACCTCTTTTAGTGGCCAAGATGATGTAGTGGCAAGGGAACTGGTCTTGGGATCCGGAGGACCCTGGTTCGAACCCCAGTCACGGCATAGTTTTGTGGTGTGTTTGAGCAGCACATCTAATCACTACTGCTCCCCGGCGCGCTTTCTATAGCTGCCCGCTGCCACCTGGTGGTGATTGGGTTAAATGCAGAGTCAAATTTCGTCTTGTGTGGAAACATGCATAGATGACAAAAATATGACATTATTATTATTATATTATTTACAAAGCTGTCATTTTATGTGTGTGGACAGATGTCATGTTCATCGAACGTTTCACTCAATACAAGATGGGCAGTCTGGATTTTTCTGTTTCTTTGGAGTAAAACTTGAACACAAACTTCTGACTCCGTTTATTGAACTGAAACTAAAACCAGATGGTGGGATTTAAGGTATGATGTCCAGAGCAGCATTTCCATCTGAACGTTTTTAATTTGTGCACAACACAAAGGATGGAACACTGAAAATTATTTAATAGATCTTATGGTTGAGAGAAAATGCAGTAGTTTTACAATAGAAAATTATATTTTAAATTGTTTGAAGTGACCCAGCCAGCATGCATAGTTGGGCCCCACATGGGGTTATTGTGGGCTACTTAACGAGTGGGCATGGGATTTATCTGGGTTAACTGCATGAGACCCATATGGTTATCCCATAAAGGAACCCATTTTGTTGGCCCTGTTGGGCTAAATATATGGGTCCTATACAGCATTAATGTGGGCTAACTGGCAATGGGACAGAAATGGGCTATTTTACATGGGACCCATGTGGTTTTAGTATAATGGGCCCAGCATGGGAAGCCCATGTGGGCAGACTGCATTTACCCCAAGTGGTATAAGAGTGGGCTGACCTTACATGGGTTGAACCTGGGCATGAATATAAAGGTCCCAGTTCGTTTTTATGTGGGTTAACTGCGAATGGGACAGAAATGGGCATTATTATATGGGACCCATGTGGTTTTAATATAATGGGCCCAGCATGGGAAGCCCTTATGGGCCAACTGTATTTACCCCAAGTGAGCTAAATGTGGGATGACCTTACATGGCTTCAACCTGGGCATGTATATATAGGTCCCAGTTCATTTGTATGTGGGCTAACTGGGAATGGGACAGAAATGGGCAATACTATATGGGACCCATGTGGTTTCGGTATAATGGGCCCAGCATGGGAAGCACATGTGGGCTAACTGTATTTACCCCAATTGGGATAAGTGTGGGCTGACCTTACATGGGTTGAACCTGGGCATAGATATATAGGTCCCCAGTTCAATTTTATTTGGGCTAACTGGGAATGGGACAGATATGTGAATCAGTATATGGGACCCATGTGATTTTAGTATAATGTACCCAGCATGGGAAGCCCATGTGGGCTAACTGTGACACCGTCCTGGACTGGTTCAAATCTTTCCTCTCCAATAGGCTGGAATGTGTTAGTCTTGGCAACGCCACGTCCCAGACAGTCTGTGTCTCCTGTGGTGTCCCTCAGGGGTCGGTTCTGGGGCCCCTGCTGTTTTCCCTTTACATGCTGCCTTTAGGTCAAATTATTAATCAGTTCAACATTTCTTTTCACTGTTATGCCGACGATACACAGCTTTACATCAGGACTGGAGCATCCTCATCTTCCACCTTGTCATCTCCATCTTCACTCACTGCCCTCTCTGCCTGCCTGGAGGCAATTAGGGAATGGATGAATCAGAACTTTCTTCAATTAAACTGCTCCAAGACTGAGGCCATACTGATTGGCACCCCTCACCAGGTACAAACATCTCCTATAACAAGACTTTCCTTTTCTGGACAAGACATCCCCCTCTCCACCTCTGTTACTAATCTTGGAATAAAAATGGACTCCAATCTTACATTTGAAAATCACATTAAAGGAGACCACATATAGGTATTTAAAATTTTTATGTTATGTCTGTGTGCTATCTTGACAATATTAATTCATTTTAATACACAAAATAATTCTTAGATAATTAATTATACCCTTTTTAATTCTGCCATTTTTAACTTTCGTTTTGAACGACCGGTTTCTTGAAGTCCACGCCCTTCAAAGATCTGTTTACGCCCTCTGTAACAGCCAGTATCTGTAATGTGTTGTTGTTTTAAAATTAGCTCTTTTTTTATTACTCATTTGACTTACTGTTAGTGTTAGCTTAAGATAACTTACCGAAACCCGTCTGAGCGCGCCGCAATTTGCTGCTCCTTTTAGCATGAGACCACCCGAATCCGAAGCTAATGTTAGCTTGTTCCTCTTCCGGTGTTCGCCAGCTCCGCTCGTTGCACGCGGAGATTTTGGGAGTTATCGCTGTTCCAGTCAAGACAACACAAAGTTCACCAAGTGTCTCCCGTAAATTAATCCGTAAGGAGAAGGTCCTCGCTGCTGCGAGGCTGCTGCGAGGCTGAAATGAGGCTGTACAGTTGAAGCTCCGCTCCATCGCGCCAGAAGAGGGTCCCGTCGCAACCGGTCCCTACGCCGGGGGTCCGCTCGTTTAATTTTTGCCGGCTGCGCGTTGGGAGCGATCGCAAATACACTAAAAATTGAACTAAAACATAAAAATAACAATTATACTTTATTTATAAAGCCATTTAAAAAAACCACAGCTGCAACAAAGTGCTGTACACATGAAATTAAGAACATATAAACAAAAGATGAGATGAAATCATGAAAAACAACAGTCATGTGTTTAATACAGAAGTGGGTTGAGCCTAACCAGGGGTTGCTAGGTGAGGGGCTGGACTCAGGTTTGAGGTGATTGGCTACGGCTTGTGACGTCAATAACTGCAGGAAGTGTGAATCCAGGTGTATTTATCAAAAATAAATAAATCTACTTAGAGTAAATAAACCACTGGGTGCATTTTTTTGGCACAAGGACTGTTTTTTTATGAAGTAAATACCCAAAGTTGAGTAAAAAAAACATTAAAAAGTGAATTTTGCATCTGTGGTGTTTAAAACTTGCTTCTTCCATCTTCGAAACATCTCCAGACTTCGCCCATCCCTAACTTTTTCCGATGCTGAGAAGCTCGTCCATGCTTTTGTCTCCTCCAGGCTCGACTACTGCAACTCCCTGTTTATTGGAATCCCTGGCAAAAACCTTCAGAAACTTCAATATATTCAAAACAGTGCAGCAAGGATCTTGTTGAGAGTTCGTAAATTTGAACATATTACGCCCATTCTCCATAACCTTCATTGGCTTCCTGTCGCCTACAGAATTCAGTACAAAACTGCTCTCATTACACATCAATGCTTACATGGAGCTTCACCAGATTATCTGAAGGATATTCTTATTCCATACTCATCCACCCGGTCGCTGCGGTCACAGAACAGTAATCTCCTTCACATTCCGAGAACCAAATTAAGGACCATGGGAGACCGGGCTTTCAGTGTGGCTGCCCCCCGCCTGTGGAACTCTCTTCCTGACTGTCTGAGAGCCCCACAGTCTGTGGTTGACTTTAAGAGCGGCTTGAAGACCTTTCTTTTCAACCGAGCATACTCTACCTCCTCATGATTCTACTTTTGATCTTAGTTGATACTGTTATTGATTTTACTTGTTTTATTATTTGTTTTATTGACATTTAATTCTGTTGCACCTTGTAGCACTTTGAGATTTTCATTAATGAAAAGTGCGTTATAAATTGAATTCTTTATTATTATTAACTGTATTTATCCCAAGTGGTATAAATGTGGGATCACCTTACATGGGTTCAACCTGGGCATGGATATATAGGGCCCAGTACATTTTTATGTGGGCTAACTGGGAATGGGACAGAAATGGGCATCATTATATGGGACCCATGTGGTTTTAGTATAATGGGCACAATATGGGAAGCCCATGTGTGCTAACTATATTGACCCCAAGTGGGATAAGTGTCGGATGACCTTACATGGGTTCAGCCTTGGCATGGATATATAGACCCCAGTTCATTTTTATGTGGGCTAACTGGGAATGGGACAGAAATGGGCAATACTATATGGGACCCATGTGGTTTCGGTATAATGGGCCCAGCATGGGAAGCCCATGTGGGCTAATTGTATTTATCCCAAGTGGTATAAATGTGGGATCACCTTTCATGGGTTCAACCTGGGCATGGATATATAGGGCCCAGTACATTTTTATGTGGGCTAACTGGGAATGGGACAGAAATGGGCATCATTATATGGGACCCATGTGGTTTTAGTATAATGGTCACAGTATGAGAAGCCCATATGTGCTAACTGTATTGACCCCAAGTGGGATAAGTGTCAGATGACCTTACATGGGTTCAGCCTTGGCATGGATATATAGGCCCCAGTTCATTTTTATGTGGGCTAACTGGGAATGGGACAGAAATGGGCATTATTATATGGGACCCATGTGGTTTTAGTATAATGGGTCCATCATGGGAAGCCCTTATGGGCTAACTGTATTTACCCCCATTGGGATAAGTGTGGGCTGACCTTACATGGGTTGAACCTGGGCATAGATATATTGGCCCCAGTTGAATTTTATTTGGGCTAACTGGGAATGGGACAGATATGCGCATCTGTATATGGGACCCATGTGATTTTAGTATAATGTGCCCAGCATGGGAAGCCCATGAGGGCTAACTGTATTTATCCCAAGTGGTATAAATGTGGGATCACCTTACATGGGTTTAACCTGAGCATGGATATATAGGGCCCAGTACATTTTTATGTGGGCTAACTGGCAATGGGACAGAAATGGGCAATTTATATGGGACCCATGTGGTTTTAGTATAATGGGCCCTGCATGGGAAGCCCATGTGGGCAGACTGTATTTACCCCAAGTGGTATAAGAGTGGGTTGACCTTTCATGGGTTGAACCTGGGCATGAATGTATAGGTCCCAGTTCGTGTTTATGTGGGATAACTGCGAATTGGACAGAAATGGACATTATTATATGGGACCCATGTGGTTTTAGTATAATGGCCCCAGCATGGGAAGCCCTTATGGGCTAACTTTATTTACCCCAAGTGGGCTAAATGTGGGATGACCTTACATGGCTTCAACTTGGGCATGTATATATAGGCCCCAGTTCATTTTTATGTGGGCTAACTGGGAATGGGACAGAAATGGGCAATATTATATGGGACCCATGTGGTTTCGGTATAATGGGTCCAGCATGGGAAGCACATGTGGGCTAACTGTATTTACCCCAATTGGGATAAGTGTGGGCTGACCTTACATGGGTTGAACCTGGGCATAGATATATTGGTCCCAGTTCGTGTTTATGTGGGATAACTTCGAATGGGACAGACATGGACATTATTATATGGGACCCATGTGGTTTTAGTATAATGGCCCCAGCATGGGAAGCCCTTATGGGCTAACTGTATTTAACCCAAGTGGGCTAAATGTGGGATGACCTTACATGGCTTCAACCTGGGCATGTATATTTAGGCCCCAGTTCATTTTTATGTGGGCTAACTGGGAATGAGACAGAAAAGGGCAATATTATATGGTACCCATGTGGTTTTAGTATAATGGGCCCTGCATGGGAAGCCCATGTGGGCAGACTGTATTTACCCCAAGTGGTATAAGAGTGGGCTGACCTTACATGGGTTGAACCTGGGCATGAATGTAGAGGTCCCAGTTCGTGTTTATGTGGGATAAGTGCGAATGGGACAGAAATGGACATTATTATATGGGACCCATGTGGTTTTAGTATAATGGGCCCAGGATGGGAAGCCCTTATGGGCTAACTGTATTTACCCCAAGTGGGCTAAATGTGGGATGACCTTACATGGCTTCAACCTGGGCATGTATATATAGGCCCCAGTTCATTTTTATGTGGGCTAACTGGGAATGGGACAGAAATGGGCAATATTATATGGGACCCATGTGGTTTCGGTATAATGGGTCCAGCATGGGAAGCACATGTGGGCTAACTGTATTTACCCCAATTGGGCTAAATGTGGGATGACCTTACATGGCTTCAACCTGGGCATGTATATATAGGCCCCAGCTCATTTTTACGTGGGCTAACTGGGAATGGGACAGATATGTCCAGTCCTCACATCCTTCTACAGGTGTGCAGTGGAGAGCATCCTGTGCTCCAGCATCAATGTGTGGCATGGAGGCTGCACAGCTGCAGAAAGAAAAGCTTTGCAGAGAGTGGTGAAGGCTGCACAGAAGTCTGTTGGAGTCAGTCTCCCCACCATCACAGACATTTACACTTCGAGATGCAGGAAAAAAGCCACCTGCATCATGAAAGACCCCACTCACCCAGCACACACACTCTTTGCCCCACTCCCCTCAGGACGGAGGTTGAGGAGCATCAAATGTAGAACCACTAGACTGAGGAACAGCTTCTACCCTGAGGCTGTTAGACTCATGAATAAATAAATAATAAGAATAATCACTGTGAAATATCACATCATGCTGATGCTGATCTGTTTTCTTGTTGCTGTGTTCATCTGTGACCATCTGCTCATAAAGACTCATGTTCGTGCTGCTGTTTGTAATGACGTTTTTCTATTACTCTAGGGCTTAGTGTATTTCTAGTTGGATGTTTTTCTTAGTTCATATCCTAGATGTTATTACAGTTTTTCTCTTACATTTTGTTGTTGGATGTAACTGGGACCCTGTGTACATAATCTCATTTCATCACATGTACTACATGCGGTGCAAATGACAATAAAGACTCTCTGACTCTGACTCTGATGTGCATCAGTACATAGGACCCATGTGATTTTAGTATAATGTGCCCAGCATGGGAAGCCCATGTGGGCTAACTGTATTCATCCCAAGTGGTATAAATGTGGGATCAACAGATACAGATTTAAACTATGCATTGAATTTACATTTATAAATTCAATGTATAGTTTAAATCTGTATCTGTTGATCAAAACCAACAAGAATTAAAACTCATAGTGCCACAATCAAAAACGAAACTAAAAAACGGGGAGTGAACTGTGTTGATTTCCCATCATGCTTAGCGGTATATTAGTGTTCAATTATAGTTTAAATCTGTATCTGTTGATCAAAGCCAACAAGAAATACAACTCATAGTGCCACAATCAAAAAGGAAACTAAAAAACGGGGAGTGCTGTGTTGATTTCCCATAATGTTTAGCAGTATTTTAGTGTTCCGGGCTGCACCATGAGTCAGAAGGACATCTGTGTTACAGAACTGCCTCTTGTTAAAGTTTGGGTATTACTTGTTGTGAGGCCCAGAGTGTCTTCTTTGGGTTTAACTCACACAATGTTAAGACAGAAGTCACAGAGTATGGTGCAATATGTGTGCTCTCTGACATACTTCAAGGATCAGAAATATCGGCAGGTTGCATCGGAAAATCTGATACGTAAATTATGCTGGTAAGAACACACGTGGGTCTTTAATGGGCCTCATGTAAGTTAACCATCTGGGTCCCACTGAAAACCCAGTCAGTGCCTTACCCCAAAATTACACTACATACGGTCCGCTCCGCAGGTCGCAGCTGAGCGTCTCAAACTCCAATTTCCACTTCCTCCGCTCAGCTCAGGTCCGCCTGCATGCGCCGCTCCTAGACGCATGCGCGGGATTGCGCGATAAATAAGTAAGCCAGAACAAAACAATTCATTCGATGGAAGAAGGAGAACAACAGTAGAGACTGCTGCCTTGATCTTCTCTCGTAAATGAGCGACAGGACATGGTTTGAGCAACAGGAAGTGATGTATTACATTTCAGAATAAAATACTTTATTTATTTCTTGTATTGCGTTTGTAGGCGTAGTCATAAATGATAGTTTGACAGCATTTTTGTACAAATAAATCCGTATAGAGCTAGGATTAGTCCGCCCGTGGTGATTTTATTTTGTAAATACGGAAGTTGTGCTCGTTCCTTTTCCTGTTGGTGCGACGTAATCTTCAAAAGTTGACTCCGGCACAGCTCCGGCGTCCGGCAGAAATAGAAAAATTTCTAATTTTGACGGACTGCCGTCCGCTCTCCGCAGCTCGCCGCCGCCGTGTGGAGCCAGTGTAAATTCTGTCATTGATTATAATGGGTGCGTATTTGCTGCGGAGGTCGGACCGGAGCGGGGCGGAGCCGTAACCCGTGTGGTGTAATTTTGGCATTAAAAATGTATGGACAAACCCATGTGGGGCCACCATGGAAACCGTGGACAAACCCACTTATTACCCATATTTTTAGCCCAGTTGGGACCCAGTTTAGTCCCAGGTAGATATTCTTCAAGGCACACACATGGGTTTTACATGGGCCTCATATAAGTTGAACCATCTGGGAACCACTGAAAGCCCAGCCAGGGCCCATTAAAGTCTATCTGGGCAGACCCATGTGGAGCCACCATGGAAACCGTGGACAAACCCACTTATTACCCATATTTTTAGCCCAGTTGGGACCCAGTTTAGTCCCAGGTAGATATTCTTCAAGGCACACACATGGGTTTTACATGGGCCTCATATAAGTTAACCCTCTGGGAACCACTGAAAGCCCAGTCAGGGCCCACACTAGCAATCCCAGGGGAAAAAAAAAACACAAGAACTGCCATGAGTTTGTCAAAATGACAATTCTTCCATTAGGTGTCTTGAGCCTGGGGGTAGACATCTTTGTTTGTGGGTAAACATCCCCTCCTGAGAATCTTCTCCCAGCATATCTTCTCCAGTAGGTCAAAACAAAGGATCCCCCTCACACAGAGAACATTCTTCATTTACATACACCCCCCACAAATTACCTCCACATTCCAACAGAGAGAGAGTTGCTTTCACCAGAGACTTATTGCTCTGTAGGTGGGGGGGGGGTATGTCCATTGTTTGAGACCATCTTTTGTTGAGAGCCTCTCAAACTGACTTCATTCACCTCAGTTGAAGAAGCAGGATAAATAAGAGCAGGAGAGCAGGATCACAAAAGCAACAGAAATGCCCAAATTTTATAATGCAGAGCAAACTTTACAGTTAGTTTTGGATAAAGTGAACCCGTGCGATTCAGATGGTGAAGAGATAATCTGTAAATGTACAGTTTATAGATGTTACTATCTTCATTCCGTACGTTTTTTGGCATGTAACTACTCGCACAGTTTTGGTGCGATTTCAACAATTCATATATCAAAATGTTCAGCTCATTTAGGACAATCCGGCTATGACTTTTGGTAATGCTGCAACTTTAGCTTTTTGAGATATTCAGCCTTTTCGGCCATCTTTTTCCCATTGAAAATGAATGGAGCTAAAATGAAATGGCCGTTTGGGGGCTTTATCATATCCTAAATCTCACCAAATTTGGCAGACTCATCACTCAGACATGGGGGAGTAAAAAATGATCAAAACCTCATGTTTTCATATATGATGAAGGGGCGTGGCCTGGCCTCAAAGTTAGGTATCTCGCCATGAAAAACGAAACACTAATAGCACCTACACGAAAACTGTCTAATACATCAAACCTTCAGTGATTGACCCACAACCAGTCCCCTGCAATACTGAATGGTCAAATCATGACATTAATTAAGCCACGCCCCCTCACAACAGGAAGTGTACAGTTGTACATTGAACGTCCCGATCGGACACCTGTTACCTAATCAGCGTGACGGTCTGTCCAGTGACCAAAGACATGTTGCTGTAACAAGCTTTCCAACACTGACCGTTTTGGGTGGAGCATGTGGGCGTGGCAATATGGCGAATCAGACGTAACGCCATCACAAACGAAACACTAATAGCACCTACACGAAAACTGTCTAATACATCAAACCTTCAGTGATATACCCACATCCGGTCCCCTGCAATACTGACTGGTCAAATCATGACATTAATTAAGCCACGCCCCCTCACAACAGGAAGTGTACAGTTGTACATTGAACGTCCGGATTGGACACCTGTTACCTAATCAGCGTGACGGTCTGTCCAGTGACCAAAGACATAGTGTTGTAACAAGCTTTCCAACAATGACTGTTTTGGGTGGAGCATGTGGGCGTGGCGATGTGGCGAATCAGACGTAACGCCGTCACAATACGTTTGGCCTTTTGGGAGCTTTATCATATCCCAAAACTCACCAAATTTGGCAGACTCGTCAGGACTGGTGAAAAATTACATATTTTGGGGGCGTGGCCAAAATTGCAACAGAAAGGGCTCAAGAGCGCCACCTAGAATATTTCAAATTACCCTCCGCATTGGCCTTAGTTTCACGTAGGATCATGAAATTTGGTACACTTGTCCAATTCACCAAGACGCACAGAAAACCCTCTGGCGTCAACGTTGTACGATAAATGGGAAGGCGGCCATTTTGGAATGTGGACCAAACTGAGTGCACGCACTGGGTGCCGAACGGGTACGGGAAAGGCACGAGAGTGTTTCGGGGTGGACCAGCTCGACTTCCCGCGGTCGCCGCGAGAAGGGCGGAGCGGCGCTAAGGCATTCACACGTGCATTTACAGTATATGTATACACATATATATACATGTACATATACAGTATATGTACACACATATATATATACATGTATATATATCTATATATATACATGTATATATATATATATATATATACATATATATATATATATATATATATATATATATATATATATATATATGTATGTATGTATG
>JBBPBX010003626.1:0-13642 GCA_038048925.1 Garcialebias charrua
CACTAGACTGAGGACAGCTTCTACCCTGAGGCTGTTAGACTCATGAATAAATAAAAATAAAATAAAAATAAACACTGCAAAATATCACATTGTGCTGATGCTGATCTGTTTTCTTGTTGCTGTGTTCATCTGTGTTCATCTGTGACCATCTGCTCATACAAACTCATGTTCGTGCTGCTGTTTATTTCCACTATATTAGGCTTAGTGTATTACTAGTTGATGTTTTTCTTAGTTAATTCTAGATGTTATTACTGTTTTTCTCTTGCATTTGTTGTTGGATGTAACTGGGACCCCGTGTACATAATCTCGTTTTCATCACATGTACCACATGCGGTGCAAATGACAATAAAGACTCTCTCTCTCTCTCTTTCTCTCTCTCTCTCTCTCTCTCTCTCTCTCTTATGCTGCTTGTTTTACCTTTTTCCCCACCGTAGAGCATAGTTGCCAAGTCCGCTTATTTCAAGCGGCATTGGGCTTGTTTTCCCCTGGAGTCGCTTTCAAATTTGATCAGCCGCTTGTGGCGTTTTTTTGGGCTTCTCGCGGACATTGAGTCGCTTATTTGTGCTTGTTTTTCAGTCGAGCAGTAATGCGAGTGGTAGGTAGTTTGTCACGCCCCCCTTCCACGTATGTTACGTCAAGGCGGATGTTACGTTCAGGTGCAGTTGGCGCAAGCGACAGTCAGAGCCGGTAAAACTATATAAGCGCGAGCAATTAATGATGAGTCAGCATGAGCAGCATATAGTGACACAACATATATATCTTGTATGCACTTTGAGATTTTTATTAATGAAAAGTGCATTATAAATGGAATTCATTATTATTATTATTATTATCTTGTATCATTCAACTGTTAGTTTTTAGCAAACAAAATGATAAATTAATGAAAATTACTTTCAAAGTGAGTTTAAAATTAAAAACCGTGTTTCTTCACGGGACATCCGACTACACGCGAATGCAAGGTTGTTTTTTATTCTTTGTCTATTCATTCATTCATTCAACCTTTATTTAGTCAGGTAAATCTCATTGAGCCTCGAGGGCTCATTTACAAAAGCGACCTGCTACAAACTAAAGAATTTAGTGAAATGTCTAGACAAGACAACGCTAATATGAGCTCTAAGTGGGGTAAATATGGAAAAAAATATAATAAAGATTGGGAGAAAGAGCGTGCTCTTCAAGACTGGATCTGACCACGACCACAGATGGGAGAAAAATGCAAAATGTATTTTTATTTTTTAGACTGAATACGTTCTTTAATGTATAATGAGCCAAGATGGTGTAGTGGTTAGGGCGTTTGACTTGGGACCCGAAGGACGCGGGTTCGCGTCCCGGCCACTACACACCTTGGGGTGTCTATGAGTGCACACCTATTTCTCCAGCTCCCCGAGCGCCTTCTATGGCTGCTCACTGCACCACCTGGTAGGTGGTTGGGTTAAATGCAGAGACGAATTTCGTCTGTGTATGGGAAACATACGCAGATGACAAGATTAGACAATTATTATTATTATTATTATTATTATTATTATTATTATTTTGCTGGTTATATGTAATGCCATAATAAATATGTTTATACTGTTTAAAACTGCCTTTTTTTACACAATGTGATGGGGTGCTTTTTTGGGGCTTTTTTTGAAAGAGCGAGTCGCTTGTTTGTGCTTGTTTTGAAGGAGCTGATCGCTTCTTTCGGTCTGGAGATCTGGCAACCCTGCCGTAGAGCAGAGAGGAGGAAAGGGTGTGAGGGGGAGGGGGTGCAGAGCTGAGAACAGACTCGGATCTACCATGTAGCAAATTATGCCGTTGCCTGGGGATCCAATCAGCAGTGGCCCCGGCCCCGCCGTGCCCCGTGCAGTCACCTACATCCCTAACATTGCTCATGCTTGTTAATGTACATTTAACATAAAAATAATTATAGTTACGATGAAAACGATCATTAAATACGCAATAAAAAAACGGTCGATTTCTTTATCCCCCTACTAAAAATGGACTATTCCATCTTGACATCTTCCGGGTTAGAGGTGAACTCGGGGGCTAATTCTGTGGCTACTGTTTGTGCTGGGTACTTGGATAAATCCGTAGAGAACCCCGCTGTTTCAAGCCAAATTAACGTGGCCGGAGGATTTTATTGTGTGTTTTGTGTCGACCATTTGACGGTGAGTCGTTATTTTTATGTATTTTAGTTACTTTTCATTAAATCTGTTGACTACCTATAGACGCTAACTCTGTGTCTGCCTGTTGGTAGTGCTGGGTTACTAATGGATAAATCCGTAGAGAACCCCGCTGTTTCAAGCCAAATTAACGTGGCCGGATGATTTTATTGTGTGTTTTGTGTCGACCATTCGACGGCGAGTCGTTAGTTTCATGTATTTGGGTTACTTTTATGTATAAATGCGGTGGCGACACACCCGTGTATTTGAGATTTAAACGTGGTTTTAGGGATTAAAAGATCATTCTATTTTTTGTTAATTTCGTGGCCGAATAGAATATATGTACGTAAAGTATTAAATAAATCCTTTGATTTTTGTAATTTCATCCTTTTAGGATCATTTTTGTTACTTTTCAGTTGGCAGTGTAGTGCAAATATTGATAACGCTGCCGGCTATATATAAATATATATATATATATATATATATATATATATATATATATATATATATATATATATATATATATATATATATATATATAATATATATATATATATATATATATATATATATATATATATATATATATATATATATATATATATATATATATATATATATATATATATATATATAATATAGAAATATATAAATAGCGGATTAGATTAGCTTCCCCTAATTTTCATAAGACATTTGTGCTTTTGAAATTGTGGACCTAAAAAAATTAATAAGCGTTTTAGAAATTGTGGAACTAATTTTTTTATTAGCGTTGCCCAGCACTGCCAATCAGTCTAACATGTATGTTTTTGGTCTGTGGGAGGAAACTGGAGTACCTGGAGAAAACCCATGCTCAGAGAGAACAGAAAATAAGAACAGAAATATCCTGGGCCGGGATTTGAGCCGGCGACCTGCTCGCTGAGAGGCAACATCTCTCATCTTGTAACTATATTCCTATTTATTAATAAAAGTCACATAAACAGTATCAAACTTAATTCAGTTGTGTGTGTGATTTAATGTTATTTTGATATTACGGTACTCTGAAGAAAATAACTCATTATTTAGAGTAATTTATTGAGACTAATAATAATAGAAATCATAGATTTATATTTTTCCTTCTTTCGAAGGTGGTACTCTGAGGCTAGATAATTTATGAAAATATTCACAATTCTTAAGATATCCATTCTATAACATGTACACCTACAACATACATACACAGCAGTTGCCTAGTTTAAATTGAAATGATAGTTTAACTTTATCTGCTTTGCACTGGTGACTAATACAGTAGGTTGTTACACTAAAGATGTTCTGGTGCTGGAAATGATTTTAACTGGTTACTGTATTTGGTTCCCTTTCAGTCAAGTTCTCTCTGTGCAACATATGCTATGGGAATTGCGCCCCCGCGTGATTACCTGAAGGAATACATTCACGCCTTTACGGCTAGGGCGTCAGCGTTGCGCCAGAGACCGCTCCCTCTGGGTATTTAAGTGGCTGACACCCATCCATCTTTCTCTTTTTTGCCCTTCACCTCGCTTAAACCTGAACTACTTCTCTTCACGGTACTTCTCTGTTGCTTCATCGCTCAACCAGAGGTGAGCTTGCTCCCTACACAGAGCATACGGAGAATTATTCCTGCGTACTGCTGGACTAGCGAAAGCTAGTCCGGCACATTTTCGCTTAACCCCAAAGTATTTTCTTCTCCTCTCTCCAAAGACTGCTTCGCTCGACGGTGCTAACTGCGTCACAACCGATACCCCTGCTAAATCGTAGCGGGCTAGCCAGCGAAAGCGACGCGACGGAGGAGACGATTCAAATTTAAAGAAAAAGGATTCTGGAAGGACTTGCTCGCCTTATCTCGGACATGCCTCCGGAGAAAGGAAAGCGAAAGACAAGACTTCCAAGGAAAACCAGTAGGACAACGAGCCCAACTTCGCGCGCCTATCCTAGCGGATGCGGTTTCTCCCTCGCAGCGACGGACACCTGAGGCCTGTCCCGTCTGCTTGGGCATGTTACACGCAAAAACAGCACTGGATACGCCCGACTTTTGCTCACACTGCAGCCAGATGCTAAAGGCGTTGCTACGGCACCGGGTTGACCTCGTCGCCAAGGCCATGGGCGCCCCAGCAGTACCAGCGGATCCGGATACCACGAGCCCCTCACTCCCATGCCGGAGCTCGAGAACATGGCTCTGCACGACATTACACAAGTCGAATGGGGTGACAGCCCTGACGTGCTGGCTCCTATGGTGGACTTGTCGAATTCGACACTCGAGGCATGATGAACGAGGACGAGATCTCGATTTCAGCCTCAGGCGAATTTTCCGCAGAAGACGCAAACGTCGAATTCGAGGAACAAAGAGAAGACCTCTCCCAAACCCCGGTACCTGTGTTCCCGGAAAATGACTTTTCCATCCCTGCTCTGTTCGACCTGTGCCACAGAGCAACGGACGCGTTGCACATCCCATGGCCAGAGCCTCTGCCTCGTCAACAAGTCACAAGGCTGGCAGGAAACTATTTTTACTCAAAGCAGCAGGCCGCCACGAGACAAAGGATGCCCGTGTTCCCGGACTTCCTCACAGAACTAACTCGCACCTGGCCTCAGCCCAGAGCTCCCATGCTCTTACCACTCTCACAGTTCCTCGACGTGGACGGGATGGATGAGGTAGGAATAGCCAACGTGCCTCAAATTGAGGACACACTGGCGTCTCACCTGGCTCCCAAGTCATCCGGGACAAAACCAACTCTTCCCAGCAAAGCTTGTCGAGCTTCGGCTTCTCTGCTCGAGAAATGCTACAGAGCTCAGGGACTCGCGGCACGTGCCATGAACGCGTCCGCGTTGATGCAGGCTTACCTGGCTGAAAAGCTGCAACAGCTCCAGGTAACAACGGACAAGCAAGCTGCCGTTGACTTGCTGGATGAAGCCGCAGGGCAACAGACTTCGTGCTCCGCATGATGGGGACAGCCGCTTTTGCTCAAGGCAGAGGCATGGCAGAAGTGGTCCTCGCAATACGCCATCTGTGGATGACTTTAACTGATCTCCCCAAGGGACAAAAGGTGCCTTTTCACTACCACTCGATAGAACCGACGGGATTGTTTGGGAAAGCTTTGGATCGAATTCAGACCAAGCTGGACCAAAGGCGCAAACAGGCTGAAGCTCTCCGGGTGGGCTTTCACATGAGAAGTTTCGTCCCCCCAGGGAGTCTGCTGGAGGCAGACCTACGTAGCCTCGACACCACTCGGCATTGCGTGCCCCACTGCAGAAGCGGCCGGCGTACGAGGATGAGCATCGGCAGAGACCACCGCCGGGCCCACCACGCACAGAACACGCATGGAGCAAAAACAGTTTTTTTCCCCGCCAGGCGCTCAGACACAGGGCCTCCTCGGCGAACTGGGACACCAGACAAAAGCGTGCCTGATGAACCAGGTTCACGTCTTGACTTTACACAATCACCCGCCCACGCGGTATGGGAAATGATCTCTTTATGTCCAGACTTTAGTTGTAGCACGGTACAAAAAGCTGGTAACTCTGTTGCATGTACAAATCATGTTTTTCCTGTTGTGAGTGACATAAAATCATATATGTTGTTACACATAAGCACGAATAAAGCTCAAAAAACAGCCCTTATCTGTTTTATTGACTCTCAAAAAACAAAAACAACAACAACAAAACACAAATGATTTCAGCAGAACAGGTCCCTCTGGCCTGCCAGCCATCATAAAAGGAGGGGGCCGTCTCCCCCACTCCCTCACGGCTCGCGGGGTGTTAGCCTAATCAATGAGCAAGGTGCCTCTGCTCCATCTGTAGCGGACAGGCACAGAGGCGTCTCCAAGCAGGTCCCCCACCCCTCATGGAGACAGGTGAGGGGGGTCACGTGCTCCAGCTCCCGCTCCATTGTGAACGACGGGGCGGTCAATACACTAACCAAGCAAACACATGACATGTCTGCGCCTCAGGGAGGCGCGCCGACAGAATCTAACAACGGGGGGGCCACGTCAGGAGCCCATAGGCAACCACAAGCTTCACACGTTCACAAAGACATTTGTGTTCAAACTGCTGTGTGTGTAAACAAATCAGAGCTGAATCAGATTCCTCTTCCTGTTATTTGAAGGGAACTGGGCTCTCTATCACCAAACAATTTAAAGTCTGCCAAGCACAAATAATCATCTCCACGTTCTCACGTTGCAGCTGTCCCTTTGTCATTAATGGACGACACGCAATGTCCAAGCAATGATCCGGCAGCACGTGATCTTTCTCACTATGCTGGTTCAGCTCTGCTCTTAAACAATATTCCCCCAACGGGTGAAACACAGACCCCGGCCGGTTTGTCTGGTCCCAACGCTCTGTTAAAGCCGAGGACCAGTAAACTGGACCCATCCAGGAAACAGATTAAGGTCAGGAGATCTGCTCGTTTACAAAACCCGCAGCTTCTCAGTCCCATGACCCCAAACAAGGAGAGAGAAAACAGACATTCTTCTCCACTTCTGTCTAATAAGAACGACAGTTTGCATCTGCCCTCGATCACTCTCGATCAGATCAGTCTGGTAGCACATCAACAAAAAGGCCTTCTCCCCAACTTGGTTGACCCCCAGGGGATCACAGCTTCCAGGGCCCTTGGAGGGGAACTGGATACACCAACTGCTCTTCTTCAGGGTCAAACTATGTCACCAGAAGAAGTAGTCTCGCCGCTTAGGCTGAGAGCTGTTAAAAATTTCAGCTTGTTGGCAGAAAAGAACAAGCTGATGGCATCAGGCCTGCCGGAAAATGTGGTAAAAACCATCCAAAATGCCCGTGCTATGTCAACACAGTCTCTCTACGCACAGAAGTGGCGTATTTTTGAAGCTTGGTGCACAGAAAGAAATATTATTTCTTACTCATGCGACCTGGCTCAGCTCCTGACTTTCCTTCAGGACTTACTGGAAAAAGGTCGTTCTTTCTCAACGATTAAAGTTTTCCTATCAGCTACTTTAGCCTGTCACGAAGGCTGGGGACACAGAACACCTAGTGCGTATCCAATCATAATAAGATTTATGAAGGGCATGCTAAGAATGAAACCACCCAGCAGGATCCTGACCCCTGGTCCTCCATTCGAGCCACTGAGCGAGGTTAAGATAGATTTGTCATCTTATAAAACAGCTCTACTCTTGGCCCTTGGCTCAGCGAAACGCGTGGGTGACCTCCACGCATTGTCTGTACATCCAATGCATACCAGATTCGCCTCTGACGGGTCAAAGGTCACCGTAAGGCCTAATCCCGCATACATCCCCAAGGTCTTGACTTTGAACCATAGGAGTCTGGACTTTGATCTCTCCTCCTTCCCACTTGCTCCTATCCTCACTCAGGAACAGGAAAGGCTGAAGGCTCTCTGCACTGTGAGAGCTTTACGCATTTACATGCAGAGAACAGTCAAATGGAGAAAAAACAAATCAACTGTTCATGTGCTTTATAGCACCTGCTACCAGAAAGGCCCTATCAAAACAACGCCTCTCACATTGGGTGGCTGAGGCCATTAAAAGGGCGTACAGTAGCAAAGGTCAATAGGTGCCCTCTGGAGTGCACGCTCACTCGACTAGGGGCTTGGCCACTTCGTGGTCACTGTTCAAGGGTGTAACAGTTGCAGACATTTGTGCTGCTGCGAATTGGAGCTCATTAAACACTTTTGCAAAGCATTACAGTTTGGATGTTACTGCGTGTGATGTCACTCAGGCTTTTCTTTCTAACACACAGAAGAAAGTACCCTTGAGATGCCTGCTGATCAAGGGCAGACATTCACACTAGCATGCATTTTACTGAGCATTTCAAGGGCGTGAATGAATTACGTTCCCATAGCATATGTTGCACCGAGAGAACTTGACTGAAAGGGAACTGAAAGTTATGCACCATAACTCATGTTCCCTGAAGGAAGGGAACGAGGTGCAACATATCTGGCCCTTTTCAATGCTGAAAGCTCGGTGAAGTGCAATTTTGGAGAAAGATGGATGGGCGTCAGCGCTTAAATACCCAGAGGGCGGGGCCTCTGGCGCGACGCTGACGCCCTAGCCGTAAAGGCGTGAATGTATTCCTTCAGGTAATCGCGCGGGGGCGCAATTCCCATAGCATATGTTGCACCTCGTTCCCTTCCTTCAGGGAACATGAGTTATGGTGCATAACTTTCAGTTTTCCACAGCATAAGAGCCATGTATGAGTCACAATATTTGCCTCTTCCAGTAAACGACTGATCTTTTCTTTGGCGCATTCTAATATAGAGGATGAAAGTGTAGAAAAACACTTTATCTCTAATGGATCACACAATTGGTGTCATTATTCCTGCAAACTAATGTTTTTTATCATCCAACTATTTTAAAAACATAGTTTAAAAACAACCGCCGTGTTTGTGAATGCTGACTGGCTTTTTTGATCACCAATCATTTTGTAAATGCTACAGTAAACAGAAGTCACAAACAACAATTCAGCAGGGTCCGTGGTAATAAAAGAGCTGAAAATGTTTATAAATGGAGCTTCCAACAGTGGTTTTGAATTCAATTGAAAGCAGCAATTTTGAAAGCAGCTCTGTGAGGTACTCTGACTAGCTGTCAAGTCTTACGTGACTTCTAGTTTAAAAAGCACAACCTCAAACTGTAGGAAGAAGAAGGAAAACAAGAAAAAGGTATCCAACTGCTAAATTGACGTCTTATTCATGTTTATGTTTATTAAGTTTGTTCATTTTTTTACAAAAGAAACACAATACAAGACAATCCCATTAATGATACGTACACAATGTAAAAAAATGAAAGGTAGCAGAAAGAAGAATAAATCTTATTATATCTGCCCCTTTTTTCAAACAATCAGATTAAACA
Organism: Garcialebias charrua; assembly: GCA_038048925.1. Lineage (NCBI taxonomy): Eukaryota > Metazoa > Chordata > Actinopteri > Cyprinodontiformes > Rivulidae > Garcialebias > Garcialebias charrua. Next base: position 8,972 of record JBBPBX010003626.1, read on the forward strand.
ATAATAATATTTCACCAGTAGTACAAAATGACTAACTCTTTCTAATTTTCTAATACTAATACATAACTAATAATCGATACAAAACACATTAATAATATTTCACCAGTAGTACAAAATGACTAACTCTTTCTAATTTTCTAATACTAATACATAACTAAAAATTGATACAAAACACATTAATAATCTTCCACCAGTAGTACAAAATGACTAACTCTTTCTAATTTTCTAATACTAATACATAACTAATAAATAATACAATACACATTATGCTAATTCATATATATTTTTTCAACAAATTCCTTTTGATCATTTTCTTAAATGTAAACAGTGACTTGGCATTTTTAACTACATTCTCCAAGCCATTCCATAATCTAATTCCCTGGATTGAGGTAGAACGTCCCTTCAAACTTGTTCTGAATTGTGGTTTTACAAACATCTCTGTCCCCTTAAGATTATAACAACTTTGTCTTTTAACAAAGTGCATTTGGATATTTAAAGGTAATTTGTTGTTCTGAGCCCTATACATAATTGATAAAATATTATAATCAACCAAATCATGGAACTTCAATAATTTCAGTTGATAAAATAATGTACTGGATGGATGACAGTAATGTTTTCTAGTGATAATTCTTACAGCTCTTTTCTGTAATACAAAAATAGGCTTTGTGATTGTTTTACACGCTTTCCCCCAAACATCAATACAATAGATTAAGTGTGGAACAATGATTGTGTTATACAACAAATACAGAGCTTTATCATTCAATAGGTCTCTGACCTTGTATAGTACTGCAATCGATTTAGCTATTTTTATTCTTACAGAATTTATGTGTTGTTTCCATGTCAGTTTGTCATCAATGATAACACCCAAAAACTTCACCTCACTCACTCTACAAATCTCAACACCCTCAATTTTGAGTGGAACATCAACAGTTTTCTTTTTATTACTGAATATCATGTAATTAGTTTTTTCTAGATTTAATGATAATTTATTGATTTTAAACCAAGTTTGTATTTTGGTAAATTCTGTCTTTATCAATTCCAACATTTGTTCTATATCTTCACCTAAACAGAAAAAAGTGGTATCATCAGCAAAAAGTATACATTTAAGGAGTCCTGACACATTTACCAAGTCATTCACATATAAAATAAATAGCTTTGGTCCAAGCACAGAGCCCTGGGGAACTCCACATGTGATATTACAGAGGTCAGATCTTACATCATTTATTTGTACAAATTGTTTCCTATCTTTCAAATAGCTAGATACCCACTGTAATGCTGGTCCTCTAATACCATATTTGTTCAGTTTTTCAAGGAGAATGGTGTGATCAATAGTATCGAATGCTTTTTTTAAATCAACAAAAATACTGACACAGTATTGTTTTTGATCGACAGCAGTAGTTATTTGTTCCATTAATTCCATGAGAGCCATTGATGTAGAGTTTTTAGCTCTGAACCCATATTGACTGTTGCTTAGAATATTTTGTTTGTCTATAAATTGATCTAGTCTGTTCACAAATAGTTTTTCAAGAATTTTAGAAAACTGTGGTAACAAGGATATAGGTCTATAATTGTTGAACACACATTTATCACCATTTTTAAAAAGAGGAACTACCTTAGCTACTTTCATATTATCTGGAAATATTCCTGTTGAAAATGATAAGTTACATATATATGTAAACGGCTCAATAACATGGCTCATTATATCCTTTACAAACATCATATCCATGTCCACCCAGTCCTTTGATCTCTTGTCTGTAAGATTTTTTACTACTTTCATTATTTCCTCTTCGTTAGTTCCATTTAGAAAAATACTGCTTGTACAGCCTGTAATTGTGTGGCTCACATTATTATTTACTTTTGGTATTTTAGCTGCAAGGCTTGATCCAACATTCACAAAATACTGATTAAATCCATTGACAATTTCATTTTCATCATAAACTTCATCTTTTTCTTTTACAAAATATTTTGAAATACTAGTTTTTGCTTTATGATTCTTCATAACACTATTCATTACTCGCCATGTTGCTTTCATATCACCATTACTTTTATCTAATAATTTACTATAATATTCTTTCTTATGTTTCCTTATAATCCCTACTAATTTATTTTTATACTTTTTATATTTTTCTTCAGCGTTTTGACTTCGCAATTTCAAGAAACACGAATACAAATAATTCTTTTTTTTACAAGCATTTCTCAACCCTTTTGTCATCCATGGTTGGTCAACAATATTTCTCTTTGTGTAATTTGTTTGTACACAATTTTTTTCATACAGAGTTTCCAAGATATTCATAAACTCATCATATGATCTGTTCACATCATCAACATACACTTTATTCCAGTCTTGTTTATCTAGATCCTCTTTTAATTTTTCCATAACTTTTTTTGATGTGTTTATGATCTTTTTCTTTGCGTTAACTTGCTTTTGTGATACTTTGATCATTTTTATAGATTGTGAAAACTGGTAAATGATCACTTAAGTCGGTCGTTAAGATACCACCTATCACCTCTCCGTTTGTTATATTTGTGAAAATATTATCAATTATTGTGGCACTATGAGTTGTAATTCTTGTTGGCTTGGATATCAATGGATACATATTTAAACTGTACATTGAATTTATAAATGTACTGATGTTATTTGAATCTGTTTTATTTCCCATATCAATGTTAAAGTCTCCACACAGAAAAACTTTTTTATTAAAACTCTTCTCCAATAGCTCCAGGATTTTATCAGTGAATATTTCTATATTTGATCCTGGTGATCTATATACACAACTTATTATTATGTTTTTATCATTTTTGTTTATTATTTCTATTGTTATCATTTCCATAAGATTATCAACTATTATTGACATTTCATTATTTAGTTTACATTTTAATTCATTTTTAACATATAAAGCGACACCACCGCCTCTCTTATTATTTCTGTTCATGTGAAATAATTCATACCCTTCAATGTGAATATTACTTGTGTTATCGTCATTGAGCCATGTCTCTGACAGTGCTATTATCGTAAAAGTTCTATTTAACTGTTTTAAGTAATCTGTTATGTTGGATATATTTGCATTTATACTTCTGCTGTTAAAGTGAATAATAGAGAGAACTCCATTTGTTATATTGATGTCATTAAATTGCTCTTCATTGTAGTATTCGCTATCTTTTATTACTGGAAAAAAGTTAGCATCAATAACATCATTAACATTATATATTTTAGGTTCTGAGTCTTCGTATGTTGTCATGTTTTAATGTATTTGATGTATTTGTTCATAATGAATAATGAAGCAATGTATGTTGTCTTAAATTACACAGACTGAAAGTGCAATGTAAAGTCAAAGTCAGCACTTGTTTTTTATCGCTACAGCAATTGCGTGTTCCTTAAAAACTAGCGACATCTGTGGCATGATGCTGTGTGATAAAGCTGCACATTTTAGAGTAGCCTTTTATCGTGGTCAGCGTAAGGCACTCCTGTGCAATAATCATGCTGTCTAATCAGCATCTTGACCTGCCACACCTGTGAGGTGGATGGATTATCTCAGCAAATAACTGCTCACTAACACAGGCTTGCACAACTTTGTGAACAAAGTATGATAGAAAAATACCTTTTGTGTACTGTTACATAGAAACCATCTTAGATCTTCGAGTTCCACTTATGAGAAAGGGGGGGGGGATAAAGTATTGCATTTATATTTTTGTTCAACGTATGTGCATGGTTGTGTCTTTAGCGTCGGTAGAGAAGACTCAGATGCAACACTTTGCCACTGGTTAGGGATACCACAGTGTGACTGATTGGTCAAAACGTAGCATTACAGAACAAATACAGAAAAGGTACAGCATAACCTTATAAATTACAAGTTGTTTGTCCTTGTGGACTGCAACTATACCCTAATTCTTATTCAACTGTTTGTGTCAGCACATGATTCTGAATCATGGGTGAAACTCTGCTGGAAAGGTCAGGACCCATTTGAAATTGTGAGGCAAGACTATGAAGTACATCTACTATGCAGCCTGACACATAACAAACAACTCCAATGGTGCCCTTGATGTTACACCACCCAAGGAATCAATGAATAGACCTTGGGTCTATTTATTCTGCCAAAGCCTTTTGGCATGAAGCCTACTGCTTCTGGTAACTCTCCAACTCCCAGGTGGCTCAACTGTTTCTCTATTAGCAGTACTTTATGTGCATACTTCATGTCTCTGTGGTCATGTTTTTTTTTCAAACCATCCTTGTTGTTTTTCAAGAGAAGCATTTAAAATATTTGCTTTGCTATTTTTGAATAAGAAACCTGCATAAATGAGATGGAACACTTGACATCTCTTTATCATCTGCCTCATGCATAAGTTATTCAAAAAGAGAGAGACAAAAAAACAAGTTGTTTTAAAAGTTAGCGTGTGGGTGAGAGCGATATAATTCTCTTTATTTAAGGAGAAAAGGGTTTAGTTTTTCAGGAGGAAAAAAAAAAGTTTGCTTAGTTTATCAGCTCAACAGAGGGTCTTTCTGATGCTGTAATATTCCCTCATCTCCCCTTGGAGTGAAAAAAGTGGGCCACTTCATGAGAATTTTGCACGTATGTGCACAAGAGACACACTGCAGTGGTTTGAAAAACAATAAAACATGCCACTGTTGGAAAGAATGAAATAAGACGATCATTTTTACACATTAGTCTGATG
>JBBPBX010003626.1:18088-47597 GCA_038048925.1 Garcialebias charrua
TTGAATGTATAGCTTACATGGGCACAATCCGTTCACGATGAGCGTTTACATGAAGCAGACTTTTATTCAGAATAGAAGTACCGACATGTGCAGAGTGGTAAACTTTCCTTTAAAAAAAAAACAACACAGAAGAAGAAGTTCTACTTCCGGGATGAACGTAAACAATCATGAGTGACCAAAACAGAGCTGCAACAGGTTTTAATGACTGTGGAGACGTTATTGCACTCCCTGACTGAGCTACAGGTAATACAGATCATTTTGAGCTCTTTCAAAGTTTCTAGTAGAAATGTTGTGTCGCTCACCAACCAGTTTTGCTTCCCTGACATGCTAATACTCTTAGCATCTAGCCAGGCGGAAATACGTAAAGTAGACATAGGTTGCACATGTGCAATCCGGTCAGTTTTCCACAATCTGAAAAAATGAACGGATTAAGTGTTTACATGTACACCGTTCGGATTATGAATTGGCATAAACCACCCGCCTCATTTTGATTACAAATTCTTTCACATTGAGCTGAATCAACAAATATCATTCTGAATGAGGGGTTTACATGACAAATATCCGAATGCCCGGTTATTCCAATTACTTATGTCCATGTAAACATAGCTACTGTGCAACAGGCGGAGAACATGCTGGAGAGGTCTCCAGTCCATCACAGAGCCACATAGAGACAAACGAGACAAACAACCATTCACACTCTCACCTATAGGGACAACTTAGAGTTACCAATCAGCCTAACATGTATGTTTTTTGTCTTTGGGAGGAAACTGGAAAACCTGGAGAAAACCCACACATGCACAGGCAAACTCTGCCTAGAAAGGTCCCCGGACTGGGGTTTGAACTGGGGCAACCTGCTCGCTAAGAGGCAACAACTCTACCAACTGCACCACCATGCTGCCCCAATAAAAATGCAACACAAATTAAAAACAAGTAAAATATAAATTCTAAAAGCTCTAAACTAAGTGTAAAATATGAAGTAATTACAAAAAGTCTCAAAAACAAAAAATAGATTTTCAAATAAATAAATAAATAAACAATTTTTTGACTTATTCTGAGAACCTGGAGAACTGGGTAAAAAATTATCCCTTATTAAATGATGACAAAAAAATACTTTGATCAACAGGTGTGATTTTACAAAGGAGAATCTGCATTTAGAAAACATGCAGTAATGTTTTAAATATCCAGCTCAAATGAAAAAAAGAAGTGGACTATATGTCAATGAACACAGACTCAGGGTAGATGTATTGAAGTTCTGCCTGTCCCCAAAACAATTGTGTTTATCTGAATTTGGCTCCCTGACTGGCCTTGCAGACCACCTTATCTTAATTCGCCTGGAATTTATGTAAACCTGATGCTCTGCCCCTCCCTCCCCTCATACCGAGAAAGTCTATGGACCAATCAGAGGGGTCCAGCTGAATAAACATTCTGTCATCATTTCAGGGCTCTTTGGATTCATCCTTGTCCGTGCTCGGCACTCCCCGAGAGTGTATGGATCCCTCCAGAGGTAACTATTTGAACTTAGCAATATGCAGTTCCTCTGTGTGTTATCTCTGGACATGCTCACTGGCCTTGTAACCCCATCCCCCCCGGAATGTTGGTATCATTACGTGCTTGTTGAGTTTTTTTAAATTTTATTATCATGCTGTTAACCTTCAGCCAAAGATTAAGAAATTAAGGTGCGTTTTTTGCATGGGCTCACCACCTATGGGAGGGGCCAAAGGAGTCGGGTGCAATGTGGGATGGGTGGTGGCCGAGGGCGGGGACCCTGGCGGTCTGATCCTCGGCTACAGAAGCTGGCCATTGGGACATGGAATGTCACCTCTCTGGTGGGGAAGGAGCCTGAGCTAGTGTGTGAGGTTGAGAGGTTCCGGCTAGAAATAGTCGGACTCACCTCAACGCATGGCTCTGGCTCTGGAACCAGTTTCCTTGAGAGGGGTTGGACACTCTTCCACTCTGGAGTTGCCCCTGGTGAGAGGCGCCGAGCAGGAGTGGGCATACTTGTTGCCCCCCATCTTGGTGCCTGTACGTTGGGGTTCACCCCGGTGAACGAGAGGGTAGCCTCCCTTCGCCTACGTGTGGGGGGACGGGCTCTGACTGTTGTTTGTGCCTATGCGCCAAACGGCAGCGCAGATTACCCACCCTTTTTGGAGTCCTTGGAGGGGGTATTGGAGAGTGCGCCTCCTGGGGACTCCCTTGTTCTACTGGGGGACTTCAACGCTCACGTGGGCAATGACAGTGAGACCTGGAGGGGTGTGGTTGGGAGGAACGGCCCCCCTGATCTGAACCCGAGTGGTGTTCTGTTATTGGACTTCTGTGCTCGTCATGGATTGTCCATAACGAACACCATGTTCAGGCATAAGGGTGTACATATGTGCTCTTGGCACCAGGACACCCTAGGTCGCAGTTCGATGATCGACTTTGTTGTCGTCTCATCTGATCTGCGGCCGCATGTCCTGGACACTCGGGTGAAGAGAGGGGCGGAGCTGTCAACTGACCACTACCTGGTGGTGAGTTGGCTCCGATGGTGGGGGAGGATGCCGGTCAGACCTGGCAGACCCAAACGTATTGTGAGGGTCTGCTGGGAACGTCTGGCAGAGTCTCCCGTAAGACGGAGCTTTAACTCCCACCTCCGGGAGAGCTTTGAACACGTTCCGAGGGAGGCGGGGGACATTGAGTCCGAGTGGGCCATGTTCCGCGCCTCTATTGTCGAGGTAGCTTATCAGAGTTGTGGCCGCAAGGTTGTTGGTGCCTGTCGTGGTGGCAACCCTCGAACCCGGTGGTGGACACCGGCGGTGAGGGATGCTGTCATGCTGAAGAAGGAGTCCTATTGGGCCTTTTTGGCCTGTGGGACCCCGGAAGCAGCAGATAGGTACCGACAGTCCAAGCGGCATGCGGCTCGGGTGGTTGCTGAGGCAAAAACTCGGGCGTGGGAGGAGTTCGGAGAGGCCATGGAGAATGACTTCCGTACGGCTTCGAGGCGATTCTGGTCCACCATCCGGCGTCTCAGGGGGGGAAAGCGGTACGCGACCAACACCATTTATGGTGGGGATGGCGTGCTGTTGACCTCAACTCGGGATGTTGTGAGTCGGTGGGCGGAATACTTCGAAGACCTCCTCAATCCTACTGGCACGTCTTCCACTGAGGAAGCGGAGCCTGGGGACTTTGGGTCGGGTTCTCCGATCTCTGGTGCTGAGGTCACCGAGGTGGTTAAAAAGCTCTGCGGTGGCAGGGCTCCGGGGGTGGATGAGATTCGCCCGGAGTTCCTTAGGGCTCTGGATGTTGTGGGGTTGTGTTGGCTTACGCGACTCTGCAATATCGCGTGGACATCGGGGGCAGTTCCCTTGGATTGGCAGACTGGGGTGGTGGTTCCCCTATTCAAAAAGGGGGACCGTAGGGTGTGTTCCAACTATAGGGGGATCACACTCTTAAGCCTCCCTGGTAAGGTCTATTCAGGGGTTCTGGAGAGGAGGGTCCGTCGGATAGTCGAACCTCGGATTCAGGAGGAGCAGTGTGGTTTTCGTGCTGGTCGTGGAACACTGGACCAGCTCTACACCCTCAGCAGGGTCCTGGAGGGCGCGTGGGAGTTTGCCCAACCAGTTTACATGTGCTTTGTGGACTTGGAAAAGGCATTCGACCGCGTCCCTCGGGGGGTTCTGTGGGGGGTACTCCGGGAGTATGGGGTACCAGGCCCATTGATATGGGCTGTTAGGTCCCTGTACGACCGGTGTCAGAGCTTGGTCCGCATTGCCGGCAGTAAGTCAGGCTCGTTTCCAGTGAGAGTTGGACTCCGCCAAGGTTGCCCTTTGTCACCGATTCTGTTCATAACTTTTATGGACAGAATTTCTAGGCGCAGCCAAGGTGTTGAGAGGATCCGTTTTGGTGGCCTTAGAATCGCTTCTCTGTTTTTTGCAGATGATGTGGTCCTATTGGCTTCATCAGATCGTGATCTACAGCTTTCGCTGGAGCGGTTTGCAGCCGAGTGTGATGCGGCCGGGATGAGGATCAGTTCCTCCAAATCCGAGGCCATGGTCTTGAGCCGGAAAAGGGTAGCATGCCCTCTCCGGGTCGGGGAGGAGGTCCTGCCCCAAGTGGAGGAGTTTAAGTATCTCGGGGTCTTGTTCACGAATGAGGGAAAACTGGAGCGTGAGATCGATAGGCGGATAGGTGCAGCATCCGCAGTGAAGCGGGCGCTGTACCGGTCTGTCGTGGTGAAGAGAGAGCTGAGTCGAAAGGCAAAGCTCTCAATTTACCGATCGATCTACGTTCCCACCCTCATCTATGGTCATGAGCTTTGGGTTGTGACCGAAAGAACGAGATCTCGGATACAAGCGGCTGAAATGAGTTTTCTCCGCAGGGTGTCTGGACTCTCCCTTAGAGATAGGGTGAGAAGCTCAGTCATCCGGGAGGGACTCGGAGTAGAGCCGCTGCTTCTCCACATCGAGAGGAGCCAGTTGAGGTGGCTCGGGCATCTGGTTAGGATGCCTCCTGGACGCCTCCCTGGTGAGGTGTTCCGGGCATGTCCCACCGGGAGGAGACCCAGAGGAAGACCCAGGACACGCTGGAGGGACTATGTTTCTCGGCTGGCCTGGGAACGCCTTGGGATTCCCCCAGAGGAGCTGCTCCAAGTGGCTGGGGAGAGGGAAGTCTGGGCCTCCCTACTTAGGCTGCTACCCCCGCGACCCGATCCCGGATAAGCGGACGAAAATGGATGGATGGATGGTGCATTTTTTGGCTCCAAATCCTATATTTTATTTTCACCACTATTTATTGTCTCTCCAAACAGGTCTCACTTGTAAATGAGTCTTTGAGGCTCAATGTGATTTTATTTATTTAAATAAAGGTTGAATGAATGAATGAATAAATAATGTGGGTTGTTGTTTGAATAGCTGAATATTTTACAGACTGTCAAATGTTTTGTTTTTAATTTCTATATGTTTTGTAGTAACAATAAAACAGAGTAAATAAAGTTTTGTTTTTTGCAGACAAATGTAAAAGGGGCAAAAACCAACAATTCTCCATCTAAATATTTTATTTTCAAGGAAGTCTGTTATTTTACAACATTGTCTTTTTTGTTTGTTTGTTTGTTTGTTTGTTTTGTTATTATTTAGCCCCTAGAGCATAAAACAATCTTTATTTGAAGATGAAAACTTCAAAATTATGAATATACCTGTAGTTTAGAGCATTGGTTCAAGAGTGACTTGTCAACGACATAAGAGACTTAATGGATTTTGAATCAGCGTTTTGTCACTGTTGACACTTGTTCTATTCACGCAGGTGTGTTTGTGTGTGTGTGCATGTCATTGAGTATGTGTGTGTGTTTTCTGTCTTTCACATCCATAACCTCTTACAGGATAATCGTGCCACAAAGGGATCCTTCTCTCTCCCCCGTTGCACTTCGTATTCATTTAAGCTCATTTAGCGATAAGTGTTCCATGGTGGGAGTCAACGCTTTGACAGGTCTGAATGGGATTCTGTGCTAATGTGGCTGTCAATACAGGCGCATGTGTGAAAGCCGTGGCATAAAGGCTCCACAAATAATGTAATTGTGTCACTCTGAGCATGGCTGTCCTGTCTGAGGATGAGGAACTTTATTGGGGACTGCCACCTGAAAAGGGTCTTGGTCTTCCTTAAACTTTAATGCAGCCTTAACCACAACGTGTACCCCCCCCCCCCACCACCACAAATGCCATATCAAAATAACCAGCTCGACACTGTGATGTGTGTTATCACTTTTATTGGCATTTGGAGTTACCATGGCGACGTAATTTGCAAACAAAGATGCCATTGTTCTCATTGAAAACCAGATAGACTTCAACAGCTTCTGCCACAGTGAGGTCACATGACCTACAGGGGAGAACAAAACACGGATTAACTTTTGGAGCCATTTTGGTTCAAGATGGCTGCCACAGCTACTTCAGAAAACACAAAAATGATTACAACTCAGTCAATCTTAGAGATATTGAGCTGAAATGTTGTATGGTCATAGCTGAGAGCGAGTTGTTATATTCCTGATACAAATAAACAACCCAAGATGGCCACCTCCCAAGTAACAGAAGAACGTTCTGAGAACGTTCTGAGAACGTTATTTTTAGGTTACGGGAACGTTCCCTCCTAACGTTCCATGAATGATCTCGTGGTTCTCAGAACGTTAGGTGTGAAAGTTATGCTAGAACTTTCTTAGAACATTCCATAAATTTTATTATTATTATTATTATTATTATTATTATTATTATTATTATTATTATTATTATTATTATTATTATATGGATTCATACATTTAGTGCAAATTATGAACAATCAAAATAGATTCAAAGTTATTTATTCATCTACTGAACAATGTTTTTAACCTCCCAGAGAGAACAATTGCAAACAAACAAAAGTACACTTGTGTTATAAGAAAGAAAACTCAAATGTTTATTTTTTCCAAACCAAAAATGTGAACTATTCCAAACTACATTGTCCCTTTCTTTAAACTTAAAAGTCCAGCTTGAACATAAATCAAATTAAATATGTGTTTTGCCATGATTTCTAGCTTTCAAATACAAGTACCTGTACAATACTGTCATTGTAATGAGAAATTTAAGTTGGCTAAATAAATCTCCATTGCACAAATGAAATCTTTCAAGTTTTATTAAAAATGTCCACAATTCTTAAATCAAATCCAACAAAAGAAGCTGAATAATAAATTTGTGACCCATCACATCAAATAGGTTTATTTTTCAAAGTGGTTTGCGTAAATTTAGATAGTAAATAAGATGAATGAATAACTTATCAAATGGTTTAAATTAAATATCTGAAATAAAATCTTCACACCAAATATCAAACCATTTTCCTGATTATTAAGACAATACGATGAATTTGTCAGGATGATCTAAGTAAGAAAATGTATTTCTAAAAGTCAGTAATATATATGTTTGCTTGTAGGTCATTTTGACCAAATTTGACTTTAACCCCTGTTTGATGATGTGATGGGTCACATATTCAGTATGAAGTTCTAGTAAAACTAACCCTCTTTCAAAAACAAGGGGCGAGTAATCTGGTGATCCGACATAAATACATTCAGATAATCCTCCTTTTTAAAACATGGAGCGAGAAATCTGGTGATCCAACATGTGTTCACATATAAACAACTTCAGTGTTGTTTCAGAAACAGTTCTCAACCATCATTAGCAAAGCAGATCCATCATAAACATTTCTCAACCATCAGGAGCAATTGGTATCCATCATAAACAGTTTTCAACTATCATTATCAAATCACATCATCAGGAGCAATTGACATCCATCAGAAACATGTTGCAACCATCATGTATGAAAAACCAGTGCCTTAGTGTACAGTCCAGGAACTTTAAAAAGCTAGAAGCAGCACAAAAAAAGCATAGAAAATTCCCTTACTTTGATTGAAGTTGAGGTAGACAGGCTTATTAGGTGGTTCTCATGTTCAAACATGGATCAGATGGAACTGCTTAGCCATTGAGCAATGATTCAACCATGAATGATGCAGTGTTTCCCCTAGTTAACTTGCCATGGCGGAGTGCTCATCTCATCCATGATTTTTGTTGACGGGGGACGGACACGTCTGAGTGCAGCTTGTAGGGGCAGGGGGCATTCAGCACGAGGGGAGAGGCAACGTGAGCGCTCCCTTTAGCTTTTTAGCTAGAGAGCCTGTATTTTGTGCTGCTAGCTTAGTGCTATGCCAGTGCTGGGTGGGTGGGGGTCAAGTTTGGTCTGGTAGGCGGGGTGCTCAGTTCTGTTGACGGGGTGGCGCACCCCGCTTGTATAATGGTAGGGGAAACACTGAATGATGGGTACATGGGAGTCCAGATGTGAGTTCAGGTCAGGTGTGTGGTCTTGATGAGAGCAGGTCTGTCCATCAGGTCAGGTGTGTTTTCCTGTTTTGGCAGCAGTCATTGATGTGGATACATGACAGGGTTAGGCACAAGGTGTTGATGCACAGGTGATGATGGAGAGGAGCTGCAGGAGGATGGTGAGGAGAGAGCAGAGGACACAGGTCTGCCCATGACGTCAGGTGCAACAGGTTTTGTCTGTTGAAAGAGACACAAACATGAACATGTGAAGTTAAAGCAGGGTCATGACCTGCAATAAAAACAGAAAACACCGACAGAAAACAAGTTCAACTCACTGTTAGGCACAAGGTGTTGACGCACAGGTGATGATGGAGAGGAGCTGCAGGAGGATGGTGAGGAGAGAGCAGAGGACACAGGTCTGCCCATGACGTCAGGTGCAACAGGTTTTGTCTGTTGAAAGAGACACAAACATGAACATGTGAAGTTAAAGCAGGGTCATGACCTGCAATAAAAACAGAAAACACCAACAGAAAACAAGTTCAACTCACTGTTAGGCACAAGGTGTTGAAGCACAAGTGATGATAGAGAGGAGCTGCAGGAGGCAGGAGGAGAGAGCAGAGGACACAGGTCTGCCAATGAGGTCAGGTGCAACAGGTGTTGTCTGTTGAAAGAGACACAAACATGAACATGTGAAGTTAAAGCACGGTCATGACCTGCAATAAAAACAGAAAACACAGACAGAAAACATGTTCAACTCACTGTTAGGCACAAGGTGTTGACGCACAGGTGATGATGGAGAGGAGCTGCAGGAGGATGGTGAGGAGAGAGCAGAGGACACAGATCTGCCCATGAGGTCAGGTGCAACAGGTTTTGTCTGTTGAAAGAGACACAAACATGAACATGTGAAATTAAAGCAGGGTCATGACCTGCAATAAAAACAGAAAACACAGACAGAAACAAGTTCAACTCACTGTTAGGCACAAGGTGCTGATGTACAGGTGATGATGGAGAGGAGCTGCAGGAGGATGGTGAGGAGAGAGCAGAGGACACAGGTCTGCCCATGACGTCAGGTGCAACAGGTTTTGTCTGTTGAAAGAGACACAAACATGAACATGTGAAGTTAAAGCAGGGTCATGACCTGCAATAAAAACAGAAAACACAGACAGAAAACAAGTTCAACTCACTGTTAGGCACAAGGTGTTGACGCACAGGTGATGATGGAGAGGAGCTGCAGGAGGATGGTGAGGAGAGAGCAGAGGACACAGGTCTGCCCATGAGGTCAGGTGCAACAGGTTTTGTCTGTTGAAAGAGACACAAACATGAACATGTGAAGTTAAAGCAGGGTCATGACCTGCAATAAAAACAGAAAACACAGACAGAAAACAAGTTCAACTCACTGTTAGGCACAAGGTGCTGATGTACAGGTGATGATGGAGAGGAGCTGCAGGAGGATGGTGAGGAGAGAGCAGAGGACACAGGTCTGCCCATGAGGTCAGGTGAAACAGGTTTTGTCTGTTGAAAGAGACACAAACATGAGCATCTTGAACTCTTGAGACTTGCAACAAAGGACTGGGACCAGAGCAACTGCACATGTTGAGGTTGGGCAGCTGCTCTTGGAGACTGAGAACATGTGAGAAATCTTTAGTTTCTGTTCTACATGCATCACTTTGATGCTTCCATCAACTTAGAGACAAATAAAGAGGATTCAAACCTAAAGATTCACATCAACAAGGGACAAACACCTCTGCTGTGTTACTATGAACTGTTTAGCACCACCACCACCAAAGTCTGGCACTCATATTAGCCTGCCTGTGTGTCTGTTAGTAAAATATCTCATGTACCAGTAAATCTTTAATGAAACTCTCAGAAAGTAATTGACTCTCAAGACCTCTCAAGACTGTGTGAATGAGATATATCTCATTCACACAGTCTTCCTTCAGCATCTTGTTTAAGCAGCTACAAAAACAGTAATGTTGCCGAAATACATATTTAAAGTAAATTAGTATTTCAGCCTGGCTGCGGTTATTGTTCTGCTGGCTAGTGAGCGCATGTGTGTTAACGGACATGTGACGCAAACAGCGGGAGGATGCGGGGCCTTGTCTCTTTGAAAAACCATCCAGGAACTAAGCCAAAAAAAATAAATAACTCGTAGCATATATGGCTTATTTAAACACTAGAATAACCTAACCTGCAGTGTTTTACTTGCCTCAAATTATCTGCCTCAGCAGCACACACACCCGATTTAGCTGTTAGCTTAGCTTTTAGCAACAGAGCTAAAACAGCTAGCAAATAAAGAAAACAGAACCGATTACCTTCAACTTCCAACTGAATGTCCAGTCGTCGTCCAGAGTCAGACCAGTCGACGTCTAATAAAAAGCAAGTTTTACGAGCGCCGAGTCCGAGACAACAAGAGCTTCTTGTCCGACAGATGAAAATTAAATAGCTACATTTGAACAAAGCGCGCGAAGCAAGAGGTGTTGATTGGTTGGATATGATCACATGCTACTTCCCCCGATAAACAAGAGTGGCGTTGATTGGTTAGGACAAAGTTCACATGCAACCTGACAAGCAAGAGTGGCGTTGATTGGTTGGGACGTACATGATCACGTTCTACCCCCAATCCAATCATAACGCATGAAGACCACAAACAGAAAAATGGCAGAAAGCAAACAACTTCACGTTTCACGCCTGGAGTAACGCAGAATAAAATTGAATAATGATAATAATAATGATGATAATAATAATACCCTGATGCATGCTCAATAATAATAATAACAATATACTATATATATATATATATATATATATATATATATATATACAACAATATAAAAAAACAGCTCGAGCTGTTT
Organism: Garcialebias charrua; assembly: GCA_038048925.1. Taxonomy (NCBI): domain Eukaryota; kingdom Metazoa; phylum Chordata; class Actinopteri; order Cyprinodontiformes; family Rivulidae; genus Garcialebias; species Garcialebias charrua. The sequence goes on from JBBPBX010003626.1 coordinate 28,746, forward strand.
AAAAAAACTGACAAAACGTTTAAAACAGAAGTACTAAAAATAAACCAGTGTGAAAATACTTTGTGTAAAGAAACTGGCAGGTGGCAAAGGGAACGTTTGTTTAACGTTATAATAACGTTAGGTTAGAACGTTATATCTAGGTTTGTTCAAACGTTAGTCAAAACCTTCAAAGAACGTTTTAAGAACGTTGTGATCTAACAGAACCATGTAAGAACCATACCAGAACGTTAGTTTAACGTTCCCTGTTACTTGGGCTTGCCCCCAAGTGCCCTTTTGGTAAAAAAAAAAAAAAAAATTAATTTTTTTTAAATTTCCTATTCCTAAGCCCTCCTCTGACACATAATAACGTACTAAAATTATTTATTTTATTTTATTATTATTTTTGTATTTTGCAAGAAAAACAACATAATAAGCCCTCCGGTCACGTACCAACACTACATTCCCCACAATGCAACAGTAGTAGTAGGGGTGGGGCCAATCCGATCTGGAGTCGTGTCTCATGAACCCAGAGTAATAAGACCTGCCTCACATTCACATTAGGGTCAGTGGGGGAGCTGGCCCCCTTGGGGGCATTGCCGTTGGGGGGGCATGGCCCCACCCCTACTACTACTATTCAGCAAATCCCTTTCAGTTTGCAGCCAGCTACAGCGTGTGGACTGAGTGAGTAGCACTTTAGCTAACAACTAGCCAACTTTTCATCGTAACATGTCCGCTGTGTGGAAGTATTTTACACTAAACACCACAAGACAGCAATGTGCAATGTCTGCATAGCCATAGCGCCACATTAAACTGCGGTCAACTTAGTTTTATGTTGGACATTCGAGCTCCGGGACTTCAGCGGGACACCACTCTTGCTGAACCAAAACAGGGAGACCAACCGCGGCCAGCTGCGTCCAGTCCGACCCGCTGTCTGACCGTCTCGTAGGACGGACAGGCGGAGAGCGGCTGACCGAAATCAGAGCCCCCGCCCCGGAGTGAACAAGAAAAACACACCGCTGAAGCCACAGAGCTCAAATGTTCACCGAGAAGTTGCTAAACTTCATCATAATTAATGACCAACAGCTATCAGCTGTAGAAAAATGAAGGATTTTGATACTTGCAGCCAACAGTAAACAATCATAAAAAAGCATATTAATTAAAAATCACAAGAAAACTATGTTAAAAAAATGAATTTTTTTAACATAGTTAAAAATTATTATTATTAATAATAATAATAATCTCCACTTAGATTAGCAAGCAAAGATTTCTGACATGCGCAAAGAAGTTTGTTTGAAAATGTCAATGACCTCACTGAGGTCATTGACATTTTTCGAGACATGAACAACAGAAAACTGCTGCTGCACAGTTGTTTTAAGAAGGGGCAGATATGATAAAAAAAAAAAATTAATTTTAGAATTAAAAATAACTCACCCTGAACTACCATAATAGATAAATGTCATAACCAGTCAAGTTGCTCCTGTCCAATAAAAGCGTACAAATGAAGGGGAAATAAAACTCTATCCAGACTTTAAGTAAGTTTAGGGTCTGGTTCGCAGAGTATGGAGTTAAATTTGTTTCACAATTAGTCCATGAAAAAAAACCTAACCTCAGTTAAGTAAAATAAAATTGTAATCAAAACTTTTGGAATTGTAATGATTTCATTTTTTTTAAAGCAAAAAACTTTTGTTAAAAAAACTTTTGTTTAAAATTAAATAGCTAATTTTTCTCTCGTGAACTTAAAAAGTTATTTGCAAAACATAAACTTTTATTTGCACATCAGAAATCTTTTGTTGCGATTTTAGGCTCTGCCCACGACGTCATGTGAGAATCGTGAGAATCGCAAGCAAAACTTTGAATGAAAAACAAAACTTAGATTAGCAAGCAAAGATTTCTGACATGCGCAAAGAAGTTTGTTTGAAAATGTCAATGACCTCACTGAGGTCATTGACATTTTTCGAGACATGAACAACAGAAAACTGCTGCTGCACAGTTGTTTTAAGAAGGGGCAGATATGATAAGATTTTTTTCTTCTTCTGCTACCTTTCATTTTATATCTTGTTTTTTTTCTTTCATGTGTTTGTAAATTGTCTTTGTGTTTTAACTCTGAAATGAATAAATAATATAAAATGAATAAAAATAAATAAATAAGAAGAGAACAAAAATAGCAAAAATGCTTAAAAGTTGGAAGTTTGTTTTTAAACAGTTCACCATGATGGAAAAGAAGATTTTGGATCTTACATTCAGTTTGGGGAAAAAAAAGAAAGGCAAGAGACCGAAATAAATAAGAGACATTGGCCTCCACTCAACACAGAGAAGATGAGACAATGAGGAAAAAAGAGAAACTGACAAGAAAAAAGAAGAGGAAAGATTGAAGAAAATGTATATAGGTACTTACAAATACACTAAGACACAAATAGAGATATAGGTCTAAATGTTGGTGGTCAGTTAGTCTCAGTAGGCTTTTCTCATGGTGATATGCATTAACAATTCAATTTTTGCTTTTGTTTAGTTTTCTTCTGCAGTTCCACATTAAAGTTTGATGCAGCTCTGCTTTTCTGAATGGACCATCTTCATCTCCACTGCAAGTGTATCAAACCAGGCAGCTCTTTCTTTTATAGATTACAGTACAGTACACCAGGGGCGGAGTGGGACAACTTTTCAGCCCGGGAGTTTAATGGCCAAGAGTGGCCCATTTTTTCACATTTTAAAAATATTTGGCAAAAATGTAGCCTATAATATTTTTTTAATTGCAATACAATCAACAACTTTTTTTTGGTTATAATTTTTAGTTACATTTTGTTACAATTCAGCAAATCAGGTGGGAAAAAAACTAAATTAGTTGACTTAAAAAACAGAAAATGATAAGTCAATTCTTTGTTGCTCTTTCCATATCAGACTCAAAGATTACTGAAAAACTCAAAACGTAATTTTGTTGGCTTGAACGTTGGCCAGCTGTCATGAGAAGTTTGCACTAAATACAGTGACAAAAAGATAAACCATAAAACTATTTTACATTCAAAATATTAAATTTGAGGCCAGATAAAATGTCAATGAGACCAGATTTGGCCCATGGGCCTCGAGTTTGACATGTGATCTACAGCATCAGTAAGCGCCTAAGAAGTGCACTAGTTTCTGCCACCATATGTGTTACTTTGTCATTGTCAATGGACATAAGAAGTTCTTTCTCTGTGGACATCAGCATAAATGCCTCCAAATGCTCCTGGTTAAGTGTGCTTCATAGTCTATTCTTGATGAACTTGAGAGTAGAGAAGCTTTCACATGCAACATGAGACAACAAATATTTGTATGCCAGCCCTATATAGGCATCTGTGAAAAGGTTATACTGTGTCAATATAAGGTAAACACAGATGACACAGTTTCTGCAAGAAGAACAAGCCCTGCTTTCAAGTTCAATCTCTGGTTCAACCCTGTTCCATCTCAGTACCATCTTGACAGTGGACTCTTCCAGAGGGGACTTTTTCAGCCTATCCCAAGACTGGACAGCTCTGTGTGTGTAAAGTACTCACTGTGGCTCTCTCATCAAATCTAAGCAGATTTTTGCTTGTTGCTTGAAGTGCTGAGCTCTTGAGTCCTTTAAGCCTCATCTCTGAAAAGTTTTTAGGGTCAAGACAAGCAAAATCAGAGACAAGTTTGGCATTGGTTGCAATATGTATGCATATGCATGAGTTTATTTTTATTTGTCTATTAAATGTGTTGCTTTAACATTTTTCTGTATCCTGTTTTCACTTCACCTCATGCATTTCTGCCTCATTACGTAAATAAGGACTTGTGTGGAAAATTAAAAAAATAATTACATTTAATTACATAACACAAGTCATCTAAGAGTAAAAGTAAAAACAAAAAAATATGTAGGCCTACCGGTATTTTAAGCACAGTAAAATGTAAAATTATGAATTAAAATATATAATTTGTTGGAACTAAGCTGGAAAAAAAACATGATGGTCAATTAATTTTTAAAACATGAGATAAAGTTCTAAAAAAGCTAAGTCTGGTCCTCTAGACATTCAAAACACAAAACAAAACAAAGCAAAAAATGTCCAGAGGACCAGACTTAGCTTTTTTAGATTTTTCTACCTGGATTATTGAGCATGCATCAGGGTATGAGATAAAGTTATCTTTTAATTTAAATTGTCCTTTGACGTTTATTTATTTATTGGTCAATTTATATATTTCTGCTTTTATTTCTAATTAGGCTCAGGCTGTCAGTTTAGGTCCCACTTGACTTTCATGCATGTTTAGTGACATAGTACAACGTTGTGACATTAGCTTAATTTATTATGCTAGTTTTTAATTTATATTACCTGTTGCTTCTTCTGTCTCTTTGAAAAAATGTCTGTAAGCTTTGCACATTTGGCAGCTTCCTCCGCCTTTCTTTTCTTCAACCTGACTTTTTCAGCTCCACGGCCCCTTCCTATCCATTTTTATTGCTAATTAGCAGTTTGGACTCCGCGCTGCTCCATCAGCTGATGTTTTGGAAAATACGTGCTTCGCTGCTGGGGTGGACTCAACCAACGGTGAATTTTCAGGGGTGTTTTTTATCAAATGGTAGCTCCCAAGCTGCCGGCCCAGTGCAGCGCAGTCTCTTAAAGGGATCAGCGCTTTAAGAGACTGCAGGCTGCAGTCTCTTAAAGTGATCAGCGCTCCCTCCCTTTAAGAGCCTGCAGCCTGCAGCCTAAAGTCAGGGACAAGTCGATTTTGAGCAGATTCATTCAACCGTCATCCTTTTCCCCGTGCGCCTATCGGCCCATTCATGACGCGGCCCATCGGGAAAACTCCCGAATCTCCCGATGGCCACTCCGCCCTTGCAGTACACTAAAAAGTTGCATTGTGTCCTTGTTTACATTTTAATAGTGTAATTCTGTAAAGACAAAATATATCTGGTGGTGTAGCTCTGATTTACATATCTTGCTAAATCGCAGGTTTGAATATTGCAATGCTTTCCTTTAACAAAGTAGACCTGCAGAAAGAAATTACTGTACAGGGAACCCCCAACCTACAAACGAGTTCGGGAGTTAAGAACCGTTCGCAGGTCGATCCTGTCGTAGCTAGGGGGTGAAAATATCGTCCCGTTCGTAGGTCGTTATTCTGTTCATAGGTCGCGGAAATACCGCTAACGGTGCGCCGCGCACACATTTGCTAAATCGCAGGTTTGAATATTGCAATGCATGAGACTGACATACTGGGCCATAAACATGCACAAAACTTTATTTACAAACACTTATCTAAACCATTACACCACAGAAAGTTCATTCTCAATAGCAATATTACACCACACATTCATCCATAAACACACACAGTAACTGTACATCAGCAACTTCACATCAGAACTGCAGGAAATCAGCAGGAAATCACATCAGCAAAATGATGTCAACAATCACACATGAACACTTCTCAAAGTGCAGCTTTTAACATCACAACAGCAGCAAACTGAAGACCCACTTGTTCAAAAAAGCTTTCAGTGTGTAACTTTTATTATTTTGTATTTTAGTATGTAGCATCTTTATTTCAATTGCATTTTTATTTCACTTGTTCAAAAAAGCTTTCTGTGTGTAACTTTTATTACTTGTGTTATTTTAGTATGTAGCATTTTTTATTTCCATTGCCTTCTTTTATCGCTGTGGTTTCTTATTCTATTTTCATTGATCTATTGTTCCCGTTTATTTTTCTTTTTATCCTGTTAAGCACCTTGGTCAATGCAAGGCATTGTGGAAGGTGCTATACAAATAAAGTTTATTATTATTATTATTATTATTAAATCAGGGACTCCCATCAGCAAAATGATGTCAACAATCACACATGAACACTTCTCAAAGTGCAGCTTTTAACATCACAACAGCAGCAAATCAGGGACTCCCATCAGCAAAATGATGTCAACAATCACACATGAACACTTCTCAAAGTGCAGCTTTTAACATCAGAACAGCAGCAAATCAGCAGGAACTGACATCAGCAAAATGATGTCAACAATCACACATGAACACTTCTCAAAGTGCAGCTTTTAACATCAGAACAGCAGCAAATCAGCAGGAACTGACATCAGCAAAATGATGTCAACAATCACACATGAATCCATAAATCCATCAGCAGCATCACATCTATCAGAAGCATGTTGCAACCATCATGTTTTTGAAACCAGTGCGTTGATGAGTGTCCATGTGCATGAGAAAGAAGTCCATGAACTCAGAAAAAGCTAGAAGCAGCAGAAAAATGAAACAAAATTGCCTTACTTTGACTGAAGTGTAGGTAGACAGATGTTTTTCTCATGATCAAACCTGCATCTGATGGAACTGCTTAGCCATTGCTCAACAATGAATGTTGGGAGCATTTTAGGCCAGCTGTTAGTTCAGGCAGGTGTCAGTTCAGGTCTGTGGTCCTGATGTGAGCAGGTCTGTGCATCACATGAAGTTTTTTTGGTTTTTGGCAGCAGTCATTTAGGCAGAACGACACAAAGGTGATGGATGGAGGCAACATGCAGGACACCAGAGGCAGGCTGGAGGACAGGCAGCACCAGCGGCTCATCCATGAGGTGGAGCAACACGCGGATGAACTGTTGGAACACAACCACACACAGACGTCAGCACCTGCAGAGAACAACAACACAGACAACAACAACTTCTCCTTACCTGTGTGGTGCATGTGTGGAGGACAGGCTGGAGGCTGGACGACAGGCTGGAGGCAGGAGGACAGGCTGGAGGCTGGACGACAGGCTGGAGGCAGAGCAGGCTGGAGGACAGGCAGCACCAGCGGCTCATCCATGAGGTGGAGCTACACGCGGATGAACTGTTGGAACACAACCACACACAGACGTCAGCACCTGCAGAGAACAACAACACAGACAACAACAACTTCTCCTTACCTGTGTGGTGCATGTGTGGAGGACAGGCTGGAGGCTGGACGACAGGCTGGAGGCTGGACGACAGGCTGGAGGCAGAGCAGGCTGGAGGACAGGCAGCACCAGCGGCTCATCCATGAGGTGGAGCTACACGCGGATGAACTGTTGGAACACAACCACACACAGACGTCAGCACCTGCAGAGAACAACAACACAGACAACAACAACTTCTCCTTACCTGTGTGGTGCATGTGTGGAGGACAGGCTGGAGGCTGGACGACAGGCTGGAGGCAGGAGGACAGGCTGGAGGCTGGACGACAGGCTGGAGGCAGAGCAGGCTGGAGGACAGGCAGCACCAGCGGCTCATCCATGAGGTGGAGCTACACGCGGATGAACTGTTGGAACACAACCACACACAGACGTCAGCACCTGCAGAGAACAACAACACAGACAACAACAACTTCTCCTTACCTGTGTGGTGCATGTGTGGAGGACAGGCTGGAGGCTGGACGACAGGCTGGAGGCAGAGCAGGCTGGAGGACAGGCAGCACCAGCGGCTCATCCATGAGGTGGAGCTACACGCGGATGAACTGTTGGAACACAACCACACACAGACGTCAGCACCTGCAGAGAACAACAACACAGACAACAACAACTTCTCCTTACCTGTGTGGTGCATGTGTGGAGGACAGGCTGGAGGCTGGACGACAGGCTGGAGGCAGGAGGACAGGCTGGAGGCTGGACGACAGGCTGGAGGCAGAGCAGGCTGGAGGACAGGCAGCACCAGCGGCTCATCCATGAGGTGGAGCTACACGCGGATGAACTGTTGGAACACAACCACACACAGACGTCAGCACCTGCAGAGAACAACAACACAGACAACAACAACTTCTCCTTACCTGTGTGGTGCATGTGTGGAGCATGAGGACAGGGAGGAGGCTGGAGGACAGGCAGGAGGCTGGAGGCAGAGCAGCAGGAGCACGGTACGTGGTACCTGACGCTGTTCCATGAGGCGAAACAGCAAGCGGAGCTGTTGAAACACAAACACACACACAGACGTGAACACCTGCTGATAACAACAACAACAACACAGACAACAACAACTTCTCCTTACGTGTGTGGTGTGGTGCGTAGCAGATGTGTGGATGGACCAGGGGGACGTGCCGCTTTGGAGGCTGTCGAGAGAGAGGTGATGATTACAGTAGGTGTAGATGTAAGTTAAAACAAAAATAATAAATTATAAGAAATTAACATGTCTTTGCTGTACCTTTCTGCTGGAATGTGAGGGTGGGCAGGTCAGTGATGGGACGGTGGAGTTGGTGGAGAGGAGGGGGAGGAGGAAGGTGTAGTAGGCTGTGAACATAAGCAGAGACAGTAACAGATTAAATTAATGTGTGTAACATGACAACTCCAAAAAATAACATTTCATTACAGTACCTACTGCACCTGGAGGGAGGGAGCAGGTTGTTGGGCGTCTTTCACTAGGGAGAGGGTGGGCTCTCCATGGCTTCCTCCTGGCTTTCTGCAAGAGGACTGGATGGCCTTTCAGCTGGAGGTATGTCCAAGGCCTCCTCCTGGCTTGCTGCAGGAGGACTGGATGGCCTTTCAGCTGGTGCACCAGCAGATCCTGGAGGCGGTGCTGTGACCTGTTTAAAATATTGCAGCATGCTGCTCTGCACCTTTTCTAGCTTTTTGTCATCCAGGATCTGCTGATAACACGCAACTTCATTGAGGACACCCCGACGGACCTTGGCGAACCTCTCACAGTCGGAGTCCTGCTTCTCCATCCTCGCCAGGAAGCTGTGGAGTTCCTGAAAGCCCAGCACCATCTCCTGCCTGGTGAAGGTCGGAGGAATGACCTCCACCTCCTCCTCCACCTCCACTTCCTCATCCGGGACGTGCCTGTCGAGCTGAATCAGGTCGTCTGGGGACAGGTCCTCTCCTGATGCACCCAGCAGGTGTTGGATATCGTCCTGGTCCATGTCGAGCTCCAGTGACCTGCCCATCCTCACAACATCCTCGATTACACGGTCCACCTCCTGGGAATCGTGCACCCCCTGAACAAGCTCTGGACAGAGCTTCTTCCAGACTCCGCACATGTTCTGTTCAGTAACACGACGCCAGGAGTGGCCAATGTTGTGCACAGCATCAAGGATGTTGTACTTACGCCAGAAGTCTTTCAGCGTGAGGGTCTGAGAGTTCTCCGTTGCCTCCAAAGCGGCACGGATGACTCGTTGCAGGTAGTACGCCTTAAACGTACTACGTAATAACCCCCTGGTCTATTTGCTGGATCAAGGACGTGGTGTTAGGAGGCAGGTACACCACCTTCACATGGCTGTCCAAGTCGGTGAGAGCAGGGGGGTGTCCAGGAGCGTTGTCCAAGACCAGCAGGACTTTAAAGGCAATCTTCTTGAGAGTGCAAAAACGCTCGACTTCTGGCAAAAAGTTGTTGGTGAACCAATTTTTAAAAACTTCCAGCGTCACCCAAGCCTTTTTATTTGACGCCCAATAAACAGGAAGTGTAGATTTATCAATACCACTGAAGGGCCTGGGTTTATTAAATTGGTACACCAACAACGGCTTGAGTTTGCAATCACCAGCAGCATTGCCCCCCACCAGCAAGGTCAAACGCTCCTTGCCGACCTTGTGGCCGGGTGCGGTTCGTTCTTCCCTACTGATGTAGGTCCTGTCTGGCAAACGCTTCCAGAACAGCCCTGTCTCATCGACGTTGAACACCTGCTGGGCAGTGTACCCGCCGTCCCTGATGATCTGAGCCAGTTCTGCTGGGAATGCCTCAGCTGCCTCGTGGTCAGCGCTTGCTGCCTCACGTGTTTAAATGCACACAAAATGACACGGTTAAGCAGTTGTAACACTGTAATAAAAGGGAAAAAATGTAAAAAACAATAGTAAGTCGTGGACTACCTGTACCTGCATTATTAAAAAATAAAAATGAGAAATTAAATGCTCACCCTGCACTCAGATGGAAGTTGTTTCTTTTCCTGAAACGATCAAACCATCCTTTAGATGCAGTGAAGGTCTCTGGTCCATCCAACTCCCCTGATGTGCTGCTTGAAGCCCCTCCTCCTACGCTTGAAGTCCCTCCTCCTGCGCTCTGGGAAGACGTCCCTTCACCCGGATCGCTCTGGGAGGACGTCCCTTCACCCTGATCACTCTGTGCAGCCCCCTGCCCCCCCGCACCCCCCTGCTCCCCTGCACCTCCCCCACTCGTCCCTAGTTCTAGCAGCCTGTGATAGATCCTCCTCGCCTTCTCGCAAATCACAGACATGCCAACTGGTATTCTGCGTTGCGTGTTGTCCTCCAGCCATAGCACAAGCAACCGTTCCATCTCTACTATTCTACCCGTCCTCTGTTTTGTAATGATGGTGGACTTCATGGGGGCTGAAGCACGCACTTGCTGCAAAATGCGCTCTTTGTCCGCCACTATCGTCCCCACAGTCGACCTCGGTAAATCTAGCCTCTCTCCTATTTTTGAGGGTGTCATGCCCTGATCAGACATTTTTATTATTTTTGCCTTCGTCTCCAGCGTGATCGTTCTGCGAGGTTTTTTCCCCTCTGCCGCGGCCGCGGACTTTCCAGGTCTCTTCGGAGCCATTCTTCGTACGAGCTAACGTGCTAACTCCTAAGGAGCAAAAATTAAAATTAATGCTAACGTTCATAAATCAATGCAAACGTTTGCTTTCGTCTAAAAATATTTCTTTGAGTACATTTAGTACTGGACCGTACCTGCCCGTTCGATGACCCGTCGAAAACTAGCGTCGAAAATTAGCTAACGTGCTAATTCCTAAGGAGCAAAATTTAAAATGAATGCTAACGTGCTAACGTTCGCTTTAGTCTAAAACTGCTACTGTAAATTAAAATTTATTACAGTACCTGTTCGTACGTTGTTTGTTGTTGTTTTTCTCTCGTTATCGTTGTTCTTCTTCGTTCTCGTTCGTATGTCTCTTCTCATCAATCGCCGTAACTAACCCACGAGGGACAAAATGGCCGCAGCCCTTTAAATAGTTACCGCTTTACCTGTACGGATCCCTCCGCCGCCAGGTGCACTGCGGCTGTGTGTACATCCGCCAGAAGCCCAGCCCCCCCCTCTCGCTGGCGGTAATTTTCCACTGTCATGCGCAGTGTCACGCCCATGCCCAACAAGCAACAGCCAAAGGCAATCCCCTCCCCCACCTCGCCGATTGCCATATGTGACGCAGTTACGCCGTAGCTCGATTATATACTTGTAATGGGGCTCGTTCGTAGGTCGTGCATCCAGTCTGCCGTAGCTCGATTATATATTTTAACTTGGTTCGTTCGTAGGTCACGAACTTTTTGCCGTACGTCGATGGCATTCTTCAACTTTGGCTCGTTCGTAGGTCCCGTGGTTCGCAGGTCGGTGGAGTCGTAGGTCGGGGGTTCCCTGTACTAATAAAATATTTTACATATGGATAGTTGTATGTTCTATGTAGAAGTTTTCCTAAGCTTTAATAGTATATCTCACAATTTTGTAATTTATAATTGTTTATTTAACTCTGAAAGCTATGTGACTTTGTTAATATTCTGTCCTAAAATGCGGTTAGATGTGCCCCCCCCCCCTTTTTTTTGAGCACCTGCCCCTTTAAGGCTGAAATATACCTGAGCGTCCTCCCCTACGCCACTCTACGCGCGCATTTTGTGCGCATGCGTTTCGCTGATATCGCTTCAGAAGCTACGCTTTTCAAATGCTCGCGTTTTCGCTCCAAATCCTTGTTTCGCTCCAAATCCTGGTTGTCATGTGAGCAGCAGCAGCTGCCCCGTCTGCAGTTGCGAGCAGAGGGGGACAAACTGAGGTCGCTGATTGGTCACTTGCTGACACGCCTACTGAAATGATTGACAGCTCATGAGACACGCGCTGGCTTTGGTCCAGAGGAGCAGCTGTTCGCTTTCACTGCTCCCGCGGCGGTCTTTTATCACTTTATATGTTAATATAAACTTCTAAAAAATAAAAATAAAAACAGGGAGCGCTATTCCAGCTACCTACAGCCCACCAGGAAATATTTAAAACATCGCGCTGCCAGGTAGGACATGAATTCATTCATTTCAATCATCGAGTGAACGGAGGAAGAAGCGATTACTTGACTTTAGGCAAAAAAACAAAAGAAAAGGCCCGATCAGCGATAAAGAAGAGGAATTTAATTTATTTGTGTAACATACAAAACAGTCCGGCACCGGGGAAGTTTATGGTCAGACACCGCGCAAGCGTGCGCAGTCGTAAAAAAAAAGCTTTGCGCGTTCGTGCCCTGAGGGGCTGCGCGGGGCTACGCTTTTGCCTCAGCGTACATACGTCGTACAGAGGCGTATAGTGAGTACGCTCAGGTATATTTCAGCCTTTAGTGGGCTCTGCACGCCCCTGCTGGTGCTCCCCATAAATGGAGACTGGGTGGAAACAGATTGAACTTAGCCAGGGTAGGTTACAACCCCAAACACGTCTGGGAGGCAAAATAGTTTTAGACGAAAATGGGAATCGTATTGTGGAAGACGCATTGTTAATCTGGAAAGAAGTAGTTGGCAAATACAAATTGACAGATGTCACTGATGTGACCTTCTTGCAACCCTGACTTCCGACCAGGAGAGTAAGACTCTTCCTTTTTGGGATGGAAAGATAGAGGACTGACAACATTGTGCCAGTTTGTAGATGGTAACACCTTTAAAACATTTGAACAACTGAAAAGGGAATATAACCTTGAGAACAGAGATTTATTTAAATATTTTCAAATAAGACATTACTACGATAACAAAATAAAAAAGGGGTCCCTCCAGAAGGTAATACTATTGTGCAAATCTTTACAAACGCTTATACTCACCTCCCAAGTAAAACTGTTTCCAAACTATATAAAGGGCTGCAGAAACATAATGGAAATAATACCTTGTACATTAAGTCAAAATGGGAAAAGGAACTGGGAGTAAAAATTACAGAGGAGGATTGGCTTTTAATGTGTGAAACACAACAGACAACTACCAGTTCCAAAAGATGGAAACAATTCGGGTGGAAGTGCTTAACTAGGTTCTTCATCACACCTCAAATTACCAGCAGATATAGAGGAGAAGAACAGCAATGTTGGAGATTATGTGGTCATAAAAATGTCAATCACACTCATATATTTTGGTCCTGCCCAAAGCTAGCACCTTATTGGGATGGAGTCTGTCAAACCACCGGGAGTATTTTGGGATATGTCATCCCCAAGGACCCCAGAACTTTCCTGCTGGGACAGATAACTGAAGAAGTGCTTCAAAAAAAAGATGAATACCTATTCAAGATCCTATCAATAGCAAGCAAAAAAGATATTACTGTACTTGGAATTGGCTAAAGAAACCTCCCCCCCAACTGGACAATTGGCGGGAAGTCATAGAGGAAATTCACTCGATGGAAAAACTGACACATCTTCTACAAATTAAAGGACACTCTTACAACAAACGCTGGTCTAAATGGCTGGCCTACAAGATCAAGGAAACGTAACTATGTACAGCATCTTGTATTATTGACATTCTGTTTTTTCTTTTTCTTTTTTTTTTTACCAAGTATCAGTACCCCTTGCTCAGTGTGTTATTTGTGTTATTGTAAAAATGTAAAAAGTTAAATAAAGAGTTTTTTAAAAAAATGTTTCGGTTTGACTTCTTCCAAACAGTCTCGTGCGCTACTAAAATAAATTATAAATAAATCGAATTTTATTTCAAATGGTTTATACAGGTCAACAGCTTGTAAATTAAACCCATATAAACTCTGTCAGCCTGAAAAATATCCGAGTGGTTTAAGAGCTGTTTATCTAAACAGTAGGTATCTGCTCACGTTAGCTAACAGCTAAAAGAGCGATTTTAAAAAATTTTTTTAGCTCAACATCTTCTTCAGCTAACATTTGGTAAATGACCACCAAATAATTACGCTCTGTAAGTTTCAAGAAAATCCGCGGTGTGGAGTTATCTTGCCAAAAAAAACAGCTAACAACACAGCTACATCCAGAGCAGGAGGCGGGCAGCGACAGTCCGTCCGACCAGAGGAGGGTTTTTTCGGACACATGAGCTAGAAACGGTCTGGAAGTGGCCCCCTAGCGGACAAAAGTGGTACTGCACCATTTTTTGCCCAAAATGAAAACCGGCGATAGAGCCAAAAATGGGTCTAAAAATATGGGAAAAAATCCATAAATGACACGCTTTGGCGTATAACACGCAGGACATTAAAATGAGTTAAAAAACCGCTTGTTATGGCCCGATTTTTACGGTAGTTAAATCCAGGTGGCAACTTTTGTTTTTTTGGCCAGGCAGTGGATCTTTGTGTGTTAACCTTTCACTCAGCTGTAAGCAGCACAACTCTTGTTTTTAATGACAACCCAGACAGAAACGTCTTTACACATTACCGTAGTTATGTCAGGTGGAGCAAGATTTAAAATGTTTCTTGACTTAACCTTAAATAACCTTAAACCTTAAATCTTAACCTTAAAGTGAAACTGAACACAGGTTGAGACGGTAACTCCTCCCCCTGGCCAGATTGAAAATTTCCCTCAAAATGGGCGTGTCGAGAGACAAGCAGGGGAGGAGGTTGGGGGTTGTCCTGTGTTCACGCCCCCTCTAGTGGTAAACTCCCACCCCTCCCCAAGTTTAGATTTCAAAATGGCGGATAGTCACGTCTTCAGTAAGTAAAAGCCTAAACTTGTACTAAAATAACAGTTGTAAAATGTTGTTGCGTGTATTTAATCACACACAGTATGCTTCTGAACACAGAACACATTAAAAACGTGTTTAGCTGCATGGCATGCAGTGTACAGCTGTGTTTTTGTCTTTGTTTGGATCACAAGTGTTGTAGTCCAGCTGCAGTGACTTTAATTCACCATCTTATTACTTAGCACATTACAAAAGTAACGTTTCATAATATATTTTATTTTAAAATATTGATTTCATCTACCCTCAATTTTTTTGACGTTTTGGCTTAATTTTAATATGCAACCTAGAACTGAACACACGTTTTTTGAATTTACTATGGCTGTGTCTCAATTCAGGGGCTGCATCCTCATGAGGACCCAGCCTAGCTGGGCCGAGTAGGCCATGCACTCACAAGACCGGGTGGGCTGAGCGAAACTGCTGAAATGGGACGGTCTAGCCTTCAGGTTTGCCGGCCTTGAAGTGGGTGGGGCGTTCTCTTGAAGTGGGTGGGAAGTTCTTGTGTGCCGCTTGGTGTGTGTGGAAAGAGAAGGGACGCCGCTAAAATATATTAGTTAGCTGAATACATGTATATATATTAGTGTTTCTGAGTTTACTGTTTGTTAAGAACTGATTACAAATCAGCTTATAAGGGGCGATCTGTTAAAACCCAGAGTGGACCTCCAAAATGCAAGTTGTCCATTAGCTCAGTTGGTAAATCAACTTGCGATTGGTGCAGAGATACTTTTCTCGAAGCTGGTTCGAATCTCACTCGGTACGGTTAAAACTTATTTTACGTTTGTCTTTTATTGGATAAAAAAATGAGGACTGAGATTAAAAGGAAGGAGTTTGTGAAACTCCTTCTTTTTTTTATCCAATAAAAGACAAACGTAAAATAAGTTTTAACCGTACCGAGTGAGATTCGAACCAGCTTCGAGAAAAGCATCTCTGCACCAATCGCAAGTTGATTTACCAACTGAGCTAATGGACAACTTCCATTTCAGAGGTCCACTCTGGGTTTTAAAAGATTGCCCATCAGAAAATCCTTGCTACGCACGTGTAAAATAATCTGATTTGTAATCAGTTCTTCAAAAACAGTAAACTCAGAAACACTAATATACTGTATATTCAGCTCACACATTTTTTTTTTGTCGTTTCTGTAGTAAAATTTTAATGAGATATATTCGAGCTGAGGTTGTTTGAGATGACTAAATAAAGGTTGAATGAATATTCGCGCTGAGGTTGTTGTTAAAACGAGCTGATGACTCAACAACACGCAGCAGCTCCGACTCTGCACGCAGAAAGTCCCCCCCCCCGCGAAATCTCTGCTGGCGCTATGAATTCTGGGATAGCCTCCGTCTTGAAGGATTCACGAATGCATCCTTCGATTTCGGCAGGAAGTAGGCCGCATTCCTCGGCCGCATGAGGAGGAGTCTTCGAATTGGGACAGTCCTCCGCGCGGGGCAGTGACGTATGCGGCCGACAAATGCGCACTCATGAGGATGCAGCCCCTGAATTGAGACACAGCAGTCCTGAAAAGAGAAAAGATCAAAAGTTTAATCTGAGTAAATGTAAAATTTTAATGGAGAAAGATGTTGATTCAAAATTTCACAGTGTCAACAAATCCCCAAAATGTTGGGACAGGTAGCAATGAAGAAATAAACAAGAATTAATGTTGCATAAACTATTTTTAAACTTTTTTTAATATAATGTCCGCCATAATAAAAGTAATAAATAAAATAAATAAAAACATAATAATTAAATAATAATATTAATACCTGCAGACAGAGGGTAGGGTACAAAAGTAATAAATAAAACATGAATACAGTACCTGGTGAATCAGTTCTCATGTCACCTCCAAAGTGACATGTGAACATGTCTCCTTGATGCTTGATGTCTGTGAAGCACGGCTCAGACTCCCTGGATGTGGAACGCCTCATGGAGCTAAAAACAAAAAACAAAATTTTAATCACCTTACAAACAAGCATACTGTACTTGAGAAACATTACTGTTTTCACTTTGTTGATCTGTCCAACAGATGACCCAGTGCAAAATAAATACTGCTGCCCATGACACTCATTCACCAAGAACATATTATTTTATAAATACCTTTGATCCACAACATTATTTGCAGCAAAAGAACACCGTGTCTAAAACATCGTAACTAGTACAACAGCTATAATTAGCAACAGCAAGTCTCCATTGGTTTTTGATGTTGCGGTCTTCTGATCAGAGTTCATAAGAGTTCACACACTCTGCGGTGTTCATAAGAAACACTAGATTTTTAACATCTAAACACAACTACAACACAAACTAACGTTGATCAGCAACAGAACGCCACGACCTTATGTGGGGCCACACCGAAGCAAAGCTACAGGCCGCAATAAACAGCACATGAAGAAACACGTCATATACTCAAAAGTCATCGCCAGTCCTTGGGGATGAGGTCCAACACGAAAGGAAACCTTGAACTGTTGAAGTAAACTTGAAGTAATCCAGCAAGTGGAAAAGAAAAATCAAAAATTATAATCCCATAAAGTTTTTTGGAACTTCCATACTGTTCGGAGGTAACCCCATTGCGGTAAGCTTTTAATCCCTTGGAAAACTGAGTCTGTCAACTCTTGGAAAACAAAGTCTGTGATCCTTTGGAAAACAAAGTCTTATAATCCACAGCGGTAATTCCACAACGATTAGTTTTGTTGATTGATCAGCAACAATTGTTTTCATAATCAGCATGTAGAGGGGATCCCTCGATTGACGCAGAGGATGTTTAATAATAAGCGCTATTTTAGAAGATGAGCGGACTCGCTGCACCCGGTCCGACCCGGTCACATCGCATGCGGGGTCTGTGTTGGTGATTAAAATATAGAGTAATCACGTTGATAACTAAGTATGCAATGGACCTGTCGCATTTTCTTAGCAAAAAAGGAGCTATAGCTATTGCTATCTGATGCTATCTGCGATTCGCGAGTGAACGGCTCCACCGAGGCGAAGAAGTAATTTATACGGCTGGAGCTGCAGGGGGTGGGGCTATACTTAAGAAGACCGCGTGACGAAACGCGGTCACATTTAAAACACGCCTAAAAAATCCTGAAACAGACATATCTTTATACACAGTTTGATCTATAACTCCAAAATTAATTGAGCTACAATTTTGAGACTTTTTACTCATTTACAAGATTACAATTATGACATTTATAATGTTTATTGAAGAAAATATTGAAATTCACTTTACACGGTCTTTAAACATAACAGCAAGTCCATCACAGGGACACATAGAGACAAACGAGACAAACAAGCATTCACTTTCTCACTCAAACCTAGAGACAATTGAGAGTTACCAATCAGCCGAACATGCATGTTTCTGGTCTGTGGGAGGAAACTGTATACCTGGAGAAAACCCACATATGCACTTTGAGATTTTTATTAATGAAAAGTGCATTATAAATGGAATTCATTATTATTATTATTATTACATGCATGGAGAGAACATGCAAACTCAGGTCCTTGGCCAGGATTTGAGCTGTCGACCTTCTCACTGAGAGGCAACATCTCTAATGACTTAGCCACTGTGTTTCCTAGTCAACACAAATATGGCAATTTTACAGATTTTGAGCTCAAATTCACACAATAGAAGCCGAGAGTTATTCACATCACACCCTCTGATTGAGACTTTTTGTGAATTGTATGAAATCGAGCTTGATAATATTTCCAAGTTTTAAAATCAGCTCAATGTTCAATGTTTAATGTTCCTCAGCACTCCTTTATGGACAGTTGGGCTTTTAATGTTGATGTTTTTCTCAAAGTTCAATTTCACACAAAAAGGCCACCAGAGTGTGAATTCACTACTTTCTATTTCCGTGACACTCACCTTTACTTCAATCAAAGAAGTTAAAATATGTCACCAACCTAATTCATATTCCTTCATGCTGAACTTCCAAGCAACACGTCGCTAAATTATTTGAAGGTCTAGCAAGAATTCAATCTGCGAGAGAGTGTTTTGGACTATTTTTGGCTGCAGGAGTTTGTGTTTGGAGTAAGCAAAATACACATCAATGAATTATTTTCATCCATACGGGATTTAAGAGTTTTAAAATAAAATGTGCGCTTCTTTATTACTGCAACAGTTTAACCTTTTCATACTGTGTTTAGATTTTCTTGATAAAAATTACAATCACATTTGAGATATGAGATAAAGTCTTTGATTTCTAGTGATAGTCCACTTCCCAGAGTGGGCTGATTATTACGCAACCTGTCTGGCCCCTTGTGGTTTAGGCCGTTGTCACTGATGTTCACAGCGTTGTCTGCTGAACCACTGGGGAAAACAAATTATTTACGAAAGCAGACCT
>JBBPBX010003626.1:48049-70260 GCA_038048925.1 Garcialebias charrua
ATAAATATATATATATTTAGCTGTATGTCAGGCAATTGTTCGTTCAAACCAATATAAGATAACTGAGGTTGAAAAAGTCGCTTCATGATTCATGTCTCCTAAAAGTCTACCAGGCAGCACAACACAGAGGCATGTTCGGGGCCAGTCTAAGGCTGCACTGTGGGGTTATGGGTAAGAAAACCTTTTACAGATGGGCTCAAACACAACCTCAGACCCAAACGTCTACTTCAGAAGAAAAAGAAAACATGCCAGTACTTTTCACCATACCCATTCCTCTCTTTTCTACTCCATTTTGCAATCAGCCGAAGCCGACGTGAGGATAAACTTTCACAAATTACACTCGGAGCACATTTACACCTGAAACGTGAGCTGAGGGATGTTTACGACGGGTATGGTTTGTAACGTCGTCACGTGTTGATTTGATCTGGTGCGCTTTGGAAATTCCTCCAGGAGAAATAACTCCAGATGATTGGGGGTGATTAAGCTCTGGAGTACTTCAAGGATTGTAAGAAAAAGTGTTACGTTGAAAATAGATGGGGATGTTTTCACTGTGTATTTTAAAAGACCCAAGAGACACGTTATTAATGCAATGCACTGATTTACGACAGGTGTTTTACCTGAAAATTATTTCTTTCATTGACAAATTCTTATCTATAACACTTTTTAGTAATGTTGGAGTCCAAATGCAATAATATCGATGCATAAAAGCAGGTAAACATGACATAAAAATATTTTGAAGTATCAACAATGTAACACATTTTAAACTTAACATGCTTTGTTAACACATCGCACATTTTCATGTTAATTTGAGTCGATTGTCTCAAAGCTGACACAGGTACGTGGCCCTAAGGTGTAAATGAACAACATTTGAAAAAATAAAATAAATAAATAAACAGAATTACATTTGAAAAAAAAAATAAAAATCAACAAAAACACAACAACATTTGAATAAACAGAATTACATTAAGCCAAAGCAGAAGTGGCCAAAGTGGAAGTGGCCAGAATCACATTTGAAAATACGGAATTACGTTAAGCCAAAGTGGAAATTGTCAAAGCGAAAGTGGCCAAAGCAGAAGTGGCCAGAATCACATTTGGGGAAAAAACAAACAAACAAAAAAAATGGAAATATATTTGGAAAAAACAGAATTACATTAAGCCAAAGCAGAAGTGGTCAAAGTGAAAGTGGCCAAAGCAGAAGTGGCCAAAGCAGAAGTGGAGGGAATCAAATTTGAAGAAAACAAAAAACAAAAAACGGAATTACATTTGAAAAAACAGAATTACATTAAGCCAAAGCGGAAGTTGTCAAAGCGGAAGTGGCCAAAGCTAGCCTGGTTGTAACCAGACCCTGTCCTTCACTTCGCTTCAGACAAGGGTCTGGCATCTCTGCCATAGACAACGATTTCTCCTGGAGATTTTTGAATGGACCAATCAGAGAACAGGAGGCAGAGTTTTGTTAGTTTAGTCTGGTGAGGTCCAGGCTATTCAGATAAATTGCTCAGAAACCACTCGGTGGATATTTTTTCTGCCACCAGTGTGTAATTATATGTCTTTAATTTACTGACTGTTGGCCTAGATGAAACATTTGAGATAAAATTCGATTTTTTATCATTTATTTTCGTAGCGCACCCGAGGCTGTTTGGAAAATATCAAACCGAAACTATTTAATATCCAGCAGATTTGACCATTTCGTGAATTGATTTAGGAACTGTTAAGCTCAGGAACACTTCTGATATAACGTCAGCGGTGAAATATATTTTTTCTCAGCAGAGAAATAATAGTTTTTTACCTTGTTTTATTGAAAATTCCTTCGTGGCAGCAGCCATTTTGAATGACGACGTCAGTCGACGTCGTTCAAAACTCCGCCTTCTGCTCTCTGATTGGTCCGGTCAAAAATCGGCCGGAGAAATCCTTGCCTATGGGAGGAATCCCAGACTGTGCAGTGAAGGGAAATGAGAATTGAGCGGAGCTGTGCAGGAAGGCGAGGGCCAGGCTAGGCCAAAGCAGAAGTGGCCAGAATCACATTTGGGGAAAAAACAACAACAAAAAAAACGAAAATATATTTGGAAAAAACGGAATTACATTAAGCCAAAGCAGAAGTGGTCAATGCAGAAGTGGATGGAATCAAATTTGAGAAGACAAACAAACAAAAGCAGAAGCGGTCAAAGCGGAAGCGGTCAAAGCGGAAGTGGCTGGAATCACAGTTGAAAAAACAGAATCACATTTGGAAAAACATATACATTTTTTTCAAACGTAATTCCATTATTCAAATGTGATTCTGTTTTTTCAAATGTAATTCTGTTTTTTGTTTGTTTGTTTTGTTTTTCTTTCAAATGCAAATTTTTTTTTCCAAATGTAATTCTGTTTTTGTTTCAAATGTGATGATGTTTTTTTCAAATGTGATTCCGGCCACTTCCGCTTTGGCTTAATGTAATTCTGTTTTTTCAAAAGTAATTCTGTTCTTTCAAATGTAATTCTGTTTTTTTTTATGTAATTCTGTTTTTCAAAATGTAATTCTATTATTTCAAATGCAATTCTGTTTTTTCAAATGTAATTATGTTTTTTCATATGCAATTCTGTTTTATCAAATGTATTTCTGTTTTTTCAAATGTTATTCATTTACACTTCAGGGCCACCGTACACAGGCAATGATAACAAGATTTCACTGACATTTCCTTTTTTATGGTGACTTTGTAATCTCTAGGATTTGGACAAATGAAGGGATGAAGTGCAGTAGCAGCTATGACCTGGTCCACCCTGGCTCATCGTTACATATAGCTACCAAAACAACACAAAAAATAGGTTGCTAAGTTGTTGTTACGCCATCTTTTACAGTGTTACTACACAGATTAAAAATGTTGCTGCTGTTTGAGCAGTCATTTTCTGATCATGTCCCGTGGAATCCAAATTCAACACCGGCTGTTTGGGGGAGTCGCTTCCAACTAGCAGTGACAAGAGCCCAAAAGTTAGCGTCAGTCTGTCAGTTGTACATGTTTCTCCACCGCTTCCTCCTCTCGTGGACCTTAATATCCATTATTTGTATTTTAAACAGCGTCCATGTCCGACTCTTCCAACAGAAGCTTGGAGCAGCGTGAAAAAGTGTGAAGTCCATCCCGTTTGGTCATACACACCCACATCTCTTAGCCGAGATGTTACGTAGCGTGTGAAAGCCGTTGTGTTCTGCAAAGAACGAAATGCCCTCGAGCGCAGTCGGACGGCAGCACGGAACGTGGCTGACTTTCTTCCTGCGGCTTTTTTTCGTAGAGTTCTTCCCAAATATCTTGCCCACGGCGAGGTCATAGTTTTGTCGGTGGGCGTCACAGTTACCGCTGCAGTACTGCAGGATTATTGTCTCGTCGCTCTTGTGGCCAAGATCCAGCTCAGCCACAGTCAGCTCCAGCCTCCTCAAAGAGCAGGGCTTAGATTTGTGGGCTCGTTTAGTCCTTTTGGACTTGTTCTCCCCAAAAGTCTGGCCCCTCTTTCTTTTCTTTAAGGTGCCGAGCAGCTGCTGGAGCTCGCCCTCCGTGAAGCTCTGGAACATCGCTGAAACTGAAAGAACACAGAAAAGCTCAATAGAGGCGTCACTGGCAAGTGACAAAGAGGGAGACTGTCAGGTTTTCCTGGTAAAGTTAAGGTGATTGTTCACAACAAAATTCAACAGAAGACTGAGGGTGATATTGGTTTATGGTTGGCACAACCTAGAAGCCATGAGCAAACATTAATTCAACCTTTATTTATACAGGCTAGCCTCGTTGAGCCACGGGGACTCATTTACAAGAGGGACCTGTCTCACTCACACCCAGGGTCAATTTTTAGAGTTACCAATCAGCCTAACATGCATGTTTTTGGACTGTGGGAGGAAACCGGAGCACCCGGAGAAAACCCACGCATGCACGGAGAGAACATGCAAACTCCACCCAGAAAGGCCCCCGGACCAGGATTTGAACCGGGGACCTGCTCGCTGAGAGGCAGCAGCTCTACCAGTTGTGCCACCGTGCTGCCAATTTAAATAATACATTTGATGGATGACGATAAGGCTTTCTAGCAATAATTCTCACCGCTCTTTTCTGTAAAATAAAAATAGAATTTGTTATAGTTGTACAGGCTTTACCCCAAACCTCCACACAATAAATTAAATGTGGAACAAAAATTGAGTTATATAGCAAATAAAGAGCCCTATCATTTAACAAGATGAACAAATGTAAAATTTTCAACATCTAGGTGTCCACAGATTGTTTTTTTTTTCAGCTATGTTGACAGAAACCACTTTATTACCATATAACTAATTAAACTGATGAGCTCTGAGGAATGAGAAAAGAAAAAGCTACACATCCTCCACTCCTGGAGATTAAAGCTCCTATGGAGAGTCAGTGAGCTATGAGGTGGTAATTGGCTGAAAGTTGTTGTAAGGCATTAAAGCCTGCTCTATAAACAACAGAGGCGAGTTTCAAGTGGTTCTGTCTACTCCGCTAAACTACCCCTGACACCTTATCTCCAAACAGACATGGAAGGAAGAAGGTAGTTTATCTTACAGTCCGAGAGGAGGGAGTTCATGTTGTTGCCCGTTGAGCGAGTCTTCCGATGAAGACCTCCCGTCATCTGGGACAGCTCTGCGGGTTCCTCGGAAGAAGTTCTAGACGTTGATTCTAGAGATAACGACGACTTCGATGAGGGATGTTTGGCTTTGAGTTTAAACTGTCTGACAGTGGCCATTTTTCTAACGAGGACAGTGGACAGGGCTGCAGCGCAGAGCACGAAGGCAAAAGTAGCACCTTTCCATACCTTCATCTTAGAACGTGGGGGAGCATTGAAACTCTGTGGAGACACAGGAAGGAAAAATGCACAAAGGTCAGACGTGTTTGTTCAGGAACCATCCATTCAGCTGGCCACATTCGAGCTGTAATTCACATTCATTCACCCATGAAGTAATTCTCATTTTGTGGTGCATTTTGTGTAAAAGGATACATTACAGTTTAAACGTACTAACTGACAAGCTAAATACTAGTCAGAATGGGGTCTGAAGCCAATTGTTGCCATTTGAAGCTAAAAACATCAACTTCAGCCTCAAACATCAAAGTTCATGCTCAATAATGAGCGTCAAAAGACTAAAAATTATTAGATAAAACTAATGGTGATAAAGCAACATGGCGAGTAATGAATAGTATCCTGAAGAATCATAAAACAAAAACTGGTATTTCAAAATATTTTGTAAAAGACAACGATGAAATTCATGATGAAAATGAAATTGTAAATGGATTTAATCAATATTTTGTGAATGTTGGATCAAGCCTTGCAGCTAAAATACCAAAAGTAGATAATAATGTGATCCATTCAATTACAGGTTGTGCAAATAGTATTTTTCTAAATGGAACTAACAAAGAGGAAATAATGAATGTAGTAAAAAATCTTACAGACAAGAGATCAAAAGACTGGGTGGACATGGATATGATGTTTGTAAAGGACATAATGAGCCATGTTATTGAGCCGTTTACATATATATGTAATTTATCATTTTCAACAGGAATATTTCCAGATAATATGAAAGTAGCTAAGGTAGTTCCTCTTTTTAAAAATGGTGATAAATGTGTGTTCAACAATTATAGACCTATATCCTTGTTACCACAGTTTTCAAAAATTCTTGAAAAACTATTTGTGAACAGACTAGATCAATTTATAGATAAACAAAATATTCTAAGCAACAGTTATTCATTCATTTTTCATTCAACCTTTATTTAGTCAGGTAAATCTTTTGAACCTCATGGGCTCATTTATGAAAGCGACCTGCTAAAACTAAAGAACAATGAACAGCATTAGTATGGGTTTAGAGCAAAAAACTCTACATCAATGGCTCTCATGGAATTAATGGAACAAATAACTACTGCTGTCGATCAAAAACAATATTGTATCAGTATTTTTGTTGATTTAAAAAAAGCATTTGATACTATTGATCACACCATTCTCCTTGAAAAACTGAACAAATATGGTATTAGAGGACCAGCATTACAGTGGGTATCTAGCTACTTGAAAGATAGGAAACAATTTGTACAAATAAATGATGTAAGATCTGACCTCTGTAATATCACATGTGGAGTTCCCCAAGGCTCTGTACTTGGACCAAAGCTATTTATTTTATATGTGAATGACTTGGTAAATGTGTCAGGACTCCTTAAATGTGTACTTTTTGCTGATGATACCACATTTTTCTGTTTAGGTGAAGATATAGAACAAATGTTGGAATTGATAAAGACAGAATTTGTCAAGATACAAACTTGGTTTAAAATAAATAAATTATCATTAAATCTAGAAAAAACTAATTACATGATATTCAGTAATAAAAAGAAAACTGTTGATGTTCCACTCAAAATTGAGGGTGTTGAGATTTGTAGAGTGAGTGAGGTGAAGTTTTTGGGTGTTATCATTGATGACAAACTGACATGGAAACAACACATAAATTCTGTAAGAATAAAAATAGCTAAATCGATTGCAGTACTGTACAAAGTCAGAGACCTATTGAATGATAAAGCTCTGTATTTGTTGTATAACACAATCATTGTTCCACACTTAATCTATTGTATTGATGTTTGGGGGAATGCGTGTAAAACAATCACAAAGCCTATTTTTGTATTACAGAAAAGAGCTGTAAGAATTATCACTAGAAAACATTACCGTCATCCATCAAGTACATTATTTTATCAACTGAAATTATTGAAGTTCCATGATTTGGTTGATTATAATATTTTATCAATTATGTATAGGGCTCAGAATAACGAATTACCTTTAAATATCCAAATGAATTTTGTTAAAAGACAAAGTTGTTATAATCTTAAGGGGACAGAGATGTTTGTAAAACCACAATTCAGAACTAGTTTGAAGGGACGTTCTACCTCAATCCAGGGAATTAGATTATGGAATGGCTTGGAGAATGTAGTTAAAAATGCCAAGTCAATGTTTACATTTAAGAAAATGATCAAAACGAATGTGTTAAAAAATATATATGAAATAGCGTAATGTGTATTGTATTAGTTAGAAAATTAGAAAGAGTTAGTCATTTTGTACTGTTGGTTGAAGATTATTATTGTTTAATCTGATTGTTGAAATTTATAATAANACCGTCATCCATCAAGTACATTATTTTATCAACTGAAGTTATTGAAGTTCCATGATTTGGTAGACTATAATATTTTATCAGTTATGTATAGGGCTCAAAATAATGCATTACCTTTAAATATCCAAATGCATTTTGTTAAAAGACAAAGTTGTTATAATCTTAAGGGGACAGAGATGTTTGTAAAACCACAATTCAGAACTAGTTTGAAGGGACGTTCTACCTCAATCCAGGGAATTAGATTATGGAATGGCTTGGAGAATGTAGTTAAAAATGCCAAGTCAATGTTTACATTTAAGAAAATGATCAAAACAAATGTGTTAAAAAAATATATGAAATAGCGTAATGTGTATTGTATTAGTTAGAAAATTAGAAAGAGTTAGTCATTTTGTACTGTTGGTTGAAGATTATTATTGTTTAATCTGATTGTTGGAAAAAAGGGGCAGATATAATAAGATTTATTCTTCTTTCTGCTACCTTTCATTTTTTTACATTTTGTACATTATCATTTATGGGATTGTCTTGTATTGTTTCTTTTGTAAAAAAAAAAAGAACAAATTTAATAAACATAAACATAATCTGTCAAGGGAATTTAGGTAAAGATTATGAATGTCAAGGTCAAGATCAAGGTTCTTCATTGTCCTTCGCATCACATGTGGTACATGAGGTGGAACGACATTGTGTACTCAAGGTAAATGGTAAATGGTAAATGGAGCTTATTTATATAGCGCTTTCCAACCCCCTATGAGGGGCCCCAAAGCACTTTACAATACCAACCATCCACCCATTCATACACACATTCATACACCGGTAGAGGCAGACTGCCATGCAAGGCGCCATCCAGTCCTACCGGGAGCAACTCGGGATTAAGTGTCTTGCCCAGGGACACAACGACACATGGTGTGGGGAACTGGGATTCGAACCTCCAACCTTCCGATCGGGGGACGACTGCCATTACCACTATGCCACGGCCGCCCCAGGGTCCCAGTTACATCCAACAATAGCAAAAATATAAAGTGTAAAAAGAAACGGTAAATAAGGAACTAAGATATACATTAAGATTTACCGGTACGCTAAACAAGCACCAAACGGTACACTAAAAGATCTAAGATATACGCTAAACACTAATAATGTAAAATAATGCACTGATTAACAGCAGCACGAACATGAGTTTGTGTGGGTGAGTACGAATGAATGAATATAGCAGCTTGAGATCAGCAGCATGGATAATCAGCAGCACATGTCAACAATCAAAGTTGCATTACAGTGATTTATTTTTTATTTCTACAGTGATAATCCTGATTAGAGATTCATGAATCAAACAGCTTCAGGGTAGAAGCTGTTCCTCAGTCTAGTGGTTCTACACTTAATGCTCCTCACCCTCCTGCCTGAAGGGAGCGGGGCAAAAAGTGTGTGTGCTGGGTGAGTGGGGTCCTTCATGATGCAGGTGGCCCTCTTCCTGCATGTAGAGGTGCAGATGTCTGTGATGGTGGGGAGACTGACTCCAACTGACGTCTGTGCAGCCTTCACCACTCTCTGCAGAGCTTCTCTTTCTGCAGCTGTGCAGCCTCCATGCCACACGTTGACACTTATTAGTAACTAATGTTAAATTAATATGTGTGAGTTAGATAATTTTTTGGCTCCTCTGAGAGGAGCCTGCAGGTGCGCCTGATAACTCTCAACGCCTCAGAGTGTGTAAACTGGCAGAGCGAGGTCATCAGTGCCTGTCTGATAAGCTTTATAAAAAGCACTTCTTTATATTGTCCGTGGCAGATTCTCACTGATGAGGCTAAAAACGTGTAACTTTTGTACATCTGTAAAAGCTGTGACGTCTACCCTTGCAAGTAAAAACCAGTTTAAAATCTTCTTGTGTCCTCAGTGTTGTTTAGTCGAGTAAAGAGAAAATTAAAGGGTATTTATTTTATTCAACAGGTAAAAAAAAACAATAAAGTTAAGTCAGGTCCTCTGGTCAGTTTCTTTATGTTGAAATGTTTCGTCTTTCATCTAAAGAATTTCATGAGGAGCCACAACAAACTCAGTCCTATCCACAGTATTCTTGGGGGTGTCACTGTAGAAGCGAATGTGCATTGTACTTCCTGTCCGACACCGGAAGTGCCTTTATTCCATAGGCGAGTATGGATCGCGGGTGTTTTTGAAAGTTATTTTCATTCATTTTATCGGAGCAAACACAGCTTTTGTTTAAACGGAACGTTTACTGAAATGTCCTACCGGGGTTCAGGTACCTGCTGTGCTGTTCGCGGCTGCACCAACAACCGGACCAAGCTAAATCTTTGGCTAAAACAACAGTGTTTTCAACACGGACCCAAAACAAAGAAAGAGTGTTCCTGCATCCTTCTCTATGGCTGTGTCTGCGCGATCAGGTAACATCTGTAATTTCTTTTTATTCAGGGAGGGTTTATTAATGAGAGTTTTGGATGATTTACTGTCTTAAAATGATATATGTCAGGCGCGACCGGTATCTTTAGCCGAGATAGCTGCTAATAAACCTTAGCCGAGAGGCCGGAGCAAACGCGTTCGCTATTTATGTATTTTTAAATTATGTCTGCGCGATCAGGTAACATCTTTTTAGTCGGGGAGGGTTTATTAATGAGAGTTTTGGAAGATTTACTGTCTTAAAACGATAGATCTCAGACGCGACCGGTATCTTTAGCCGAGATAGCTGCTAACAAACCTTAGCCGAGAGGCCGGAGCAAACGCGTTCGCTATTTATGTATTTTTAAATTATGTCTGCGCGATCAGGTAACATCTTTTTAGTCGGGGAGGGTTTATTAATGAGAGTTTTGGAAGATTTACTGTCTTAAAACGATAGATCTCAGACGCGACTGGTATCTTTAGCCGAGATAGCTGCTAATAAACCTTAGCCGAGAGGCCGGAGCAAACGCGTTATTTTTAAATTATGTCTGCGCGATCAGGTAACATCTGTAATTTCTTTTTATTTGTCCCTCCTCTTTTAACAAAACGAGTGGTGTTCCCACATTTTTAATGAACTAAAACAACAAAGTTTGGACTGTCTTCAACTGTATTACTCGCATGTAAACAAACGGTGTTTCCGGTCAACCGGAAGTCGTGTGCACATTTCGCGCAAAGCATCATGGGACGTAGGAATACTGTGGATAGCTATGTAGCGATATACCTTCACCTCTTTGAACTGGATTGACACCTTTTCACTGATCCTCTCAGTGAACAGACATTCAACACTGTTTTATTTTATTAATTTGCATCAAGACACAAATTAAATATGACTATTTAATTTTTACTTTGTGCTAATTCAAATATAATCAAAGCATAACCTTGTGTTATTCGTATGAACAGTGTTATTTTTCAATATGTTGAATGATTATTGTCATTCTTTATTATGCTGGTGTATTCTTAATACACTATGTGGACACATGAATCAGAATGAGGTGAGAGGCGCCGAGCAGGAGTGGGCATACTTGTTGCCCCCCATCTTGGTGCCTGTACGTTGGGGTTCACCCCAGTGAACGAGAGGGTAGCCTCCCTCCGCCTACGTGTGGGGGGATGGGCTCTGAGTGTTGTTTGTGCCTATGCGCCAAACGGCAGCGCAGATTACCCACCCTTTTTGGAGTCTTTGGAGGGGGTATTGGAGAGTNTTATTTGTGGACTGATTGTTAATTACGGAAGAAAACTGAAAAACAGGAAGGTGGTCTGAAATATCAGTATAAAGAATACCAGATTTTATAACATCAGTCAATGCATTAGTAAAAATATTGTCTATCAATGTAGAGGACTGAGGAGTTATTCTAGTGGGCTTACAAATGAGGGGATAAAAATAATTTGAAGACAAAATATTTGTAAGGTCATCTATGTGATGTTTGTTTTCATTCAAGAGGTTGACATTGAAGTCACCTAATAAATAACAAAGTTTACCCTCTTTAGCAACAAGTTCTAAGATATCTGAAAGACATTCTTTGAAATTGTTTATGTCTATATTAGGAGGACGGTAGATACATCCTACAATCAATTTTCTTTTCATAGATTGAACCTCAATAAAAACACATTCTGTATTACAGCCATGAAACTTCTCTTCAAAATCAGATCGCTGTCTGAATTCATGGTCCTTTTGAACATAAAGAGAGACTCCTCCTCCTCGACTTCCTCTACATCGGTGAACAGCTGTGTAACCATCAATATTAAACAGTGAATGGATTTCATCATTTAGCCAAGTTTCGGTCAATGCAATTATTGTGAACGTATGGTTCAGTGATGCAAGATAATGGTAAAAGTGATCATAGTTTTTTGAAAGACTTCTTATGTTAAGGTGGAGAGAAGAAAAGGTGTTGGACATTTTACAAGATGCAATGAAAGAGTTGAACTGATTTTCATTAAAATAATTACATGTAGAAGGATCGTAAATATTAGACTGGTTTCTGTCATAGGTGTTTGGGTCTATTGAAGAATATTCTGATGAAAAGAATAAATCAGGATTAAAACAGGTATTATAAACCTTATCATGTTGTGGCTCAAAAGAATGAAAAACCAAATTATTATTAGATGTTAAGTTTGGAGGGTCACTACCAGAAGTTACATTAGTACATAAATTAATTTGCATTTGCTTCTGGGAACATGGAACATGATCTACCATAAGATGAACAGAAAATTAAAAACATGGTTGTGAATGCCTGGGCAACAGATTAATGATTATCCTCCTCATTTGAACCCATGTGCCGCTCTCTCGTAGGACGCTCACTCATGGGTCGCACTATGAGTCTATCATAATTCAGATAGGCCCATTCTCCTCTTGCTCTTGCAGCTTTCATCTCAGGCAGAAGTTCTTTACGCTTTTGACGCACGACCTCTGAATAGTCCTCGTTGATGTAGATGTGTGAGCCTTTCAGTTTGTTTGCTTTTGACAGGATGAGCTGTTTGTCTTTATATCTATAGAGTTTAACTATTATTGGTCTTGGTCTTTTGTCACCATCCTTCATTGGCTTTCCAAGACGGTGTGCAGAATCGATTTCAATGTGTTTTTGATCGATGTTCAATTTGACATTTAGAATTTCTCTAAATTTTTTCTCTGAGTCAGGCCATTTTTCATTTGGTGATTCTGGGATACCATCAAGAATAATGTTGTTCCTCCTGGAATGGTTTTCCAGATGGTCAACTTTGGCCATCCATTTGTTGTTCTCAGCTTTCAGAGTCTCTGCATTAGACTGAAGATGTTTGACAGTGTCAGTAGTCAAGGCCTGTAAAGTAGTTTTCAGTTCATCAACTTCTTTTTGAGAGTATTCTAGGCTCCTTTTGAGGTCCTGTACTTCTCTACTCAAATCATCGTAGCGTTTGTTGTTAGAATCATGGATCATTTGCACAAAACTCTTGAAGTTGTTTTCTTGTTGTTTAATTAGGTCATTATAAAATGATTTTTGTTGATCCAAGAGGTCACGTACAGTTGAGAGAGAAACAGTGTCCTCATCACACTTTTTTGGTGGCATTTTTCAGATGAATAGACACAGTTTTAACAAGACAGTCCTACCAGTCACGTTGATTAGCCAGTCTGGTACTTGCGTATCCTTTAGAAGGCCACCTGTGCCTGGTGAGGCCTGGTGGAGCCTAGGCCCGATGAAACCCAGGCCTGATGGAATCTGGGCCAGACAGGGCCTGGGCCTGGTGGTGGTGGTGGAAGCCTGGTGGAGCCCAGGCCTGATGGAACCTGGGCCAGACAGGGCCTGATGGTGGTGGAGGCCTGGTGGAGCCCAGGCCTGATGGAACCTGGGCCAGACAGGGCCTGGTGGTGGTGGAGGCCTGGTGGAGCCCAGGCCTGATGAAACCAAGGCCTGATGGAATCTGGGCCAGACAGGGCCTGGTGGTGGCTGGACTGGGTGTGGTAGCTGTCAGAGGATCAAAGGCTCTGCTGCTGCTTGGCTGCTTGCTGCTGCTTGGCTGCTTGCTGCTGCTTGGCTGCTTGCTGCTGCTTGGCTGCTTGCTGCTGCTTGGCTGCTTGCTGCTGCCTGTCGTGGTGGCAACCCTCGAACCCGGTGGTGGACACCGGCGGTGAGGGCTGCTGTCAAGCTGAAGGAGTCCTATTGGGCCTTTTTGGCCTGTGGGACCCCGGAAGCAGCAGATAGGTACCGACAGTCCAAGCGGCATGCGGCTCGGGTGGTTGCTGAGGCAAAAACTCGGGCGTGGGAGGAGTTCGGAGAGGCCATGGAGAATGACTTCCGTACGGCTTCGAGGCGATTCTGGTCCACCATCCGGCATCTCAGGGGGGGAAAGCGGTACGCGACCAACACCATTTATGGTGGGGATGGCGTGCTGTTGACCTCAACTCGGGATGTTGTGAGTCGGTGGGCGGAATACTTCGAAGACCTCCTCAATCCTACTGGCACGTCTTCCACTGAGGAAGCGGAGCCTGGGGACTTTGGGTCGGGCTCTCCAATCTCTGGTGCTGAGGTCACCGAGGTGGTTAAAAAGCTCCGCGGTGGCAGGGCTCCAGGGGTGGATGAGATTCGCCCTGAGTTCCTTAGGGCTCTGGATGTTGTGGGGTTGTGTTGGCTTACGCGACTCTGCAATATCGCGTGGACATCGGGGGCAGTTCCCTTGGATTGGCAGACTGGGGTGGTGGTTCCCCTATTCAAAAAGGGGGACCGTAGGGTGTGTTCCAACTATAGGGGGATCACACTCTTAAGCCTCCCTGGTAAGGTCTATTCAGGGGTTCTGGAGAGGAGGGTCCGTCGGATAGTCGAACCTCGGATTCAGGAGGAGCAGTGTGGTTTTCGTCCTGGTCGTGGAACACTGGACCAGCTCTACACCCTCAACAGGGTCCTGGAGGGTGCGTGGGAGTTTGCCCAACCAGTTTACATGTGCTTTGTGGACTTGGAGAAGGCATTCGACCGCGTCCCTCGGGGGGTTCTGTGGGGGGTACTCCGGGAGTATGGGGTACCAGGCCCATTGATATGGGCTGTTAGGTCCCTGTACGACCGGTGTCAGAGCTTGGTCCGCATTGCCGGCAGTAAGTCAGGCTCGTTTCCAGTGAGAGTTGGACTCCGCCAAGGTTGCCCTTTGTCACCGATTCTGTTCATAACTTTTATGGACAGAATTTCTAGGCGTAGCCAAGGTGTTGAGAGGATCCGTTTTGGTGGCCTTAGAATCGCTTCTCTGTTTTTTGCAGATGATATGGTCCTATTGGCTTCATCAGATCGTGATCTACAGCTTTCGCTGGAGCGGTTTGCAGCCGAGTGTGATGCGGCCGGGATGAGGATCAGTTCCTCCAAATCCGAGGCCATGGTCTTGAGCCGGAAAAGGGTAGCATGCCCTCTCCGGGTCGGGGAGGAGGTCCTGCCCCAAGTGGAGGAGTTTAAGTATCTCGGGGTCTTGTTCACGAATGAGGGAAAACTGGAGCGTGAGATCGATAGGCGGATAGGTGCAGCATCCGCAGTGAAGCGGGCGCTGTACCGGTCTGTCGTGGTGAAGAGAGAGCTGAGTCAAAGGCAAAGCTCTCAATTTACCGATCGATCTACGTTCCCACCCTCATCTATGGTCATGAGCTTTGGGTTGTGACCGAAAGAACGAGATCTCGGATACAAGCGGCTGAAATGAGTTTTCTCCGCAGGGTGTCTGGACTCTCCCTTAGAGATAGGGTGAGAAGCTCAGTCATCCGGGAGGGACTCGGAGTAGAGCCGCTGCTTCTCCACATCGAGAGGAGCCAGTTGAGGTGGCTCGGGCATCTGGTTAGGATGCCTCCTGGACGCCTCCCTGGTGAGGTGTTCCGGGCATGTCCCACCGGGAGGAGACCCAGAGGAAGACCCAGGACACGCTGGAGGGACTATGTTTCTCGGCTGGCCTGGGAACACCTTGGGATTCCCCCAGAGGAGCTGCTCCAAGTGGCTGGGGAGAGGGAAGTCTGGGCCTCCCTACTTATGGTGTGGTCACACCAAACAGCGTTTTTACCTCCAAGCTTCCAGCCTCCATGTAAAGTCAATGGTGGACGCACCTAGGCACCTCCTGGCGTCTGGCGTCAGGTCGCGTGCGTGTTGCGCGTTCTGAGGAGCGTTTTTCCGTGCACGTGAACCGGCGTCGGCTTCCAAGTTCCGCTTCAGCTGAGCTGAAGTTTTCGCGGTTCAAACTTTCAAACGCCGCTCAACTCCACCTGATTGGTTGGTGTGTCAACCAATCAGGGAGAGTCGGGGGGCAGAAGAGAGGGGGCAGTGGGAGAGTCCCTATGTGACGCGGAAACGAGGGTGCGCGCGCACCATGTGACGTATTGTTTGTCGGAAAAAAAAAGAAAAGACTCGCGAGCTCGTGGACTATGGAAGAGAAACTCATTGTAGCTGTGTGTTCGCGACAATTCCTTCACGACCAGTCAAGTCTGCTCGACAGAGACGGAAATAAAAGGCTCCTCGCCTGGCGGAGTGCAGTGACTCTGTGCGCAGGACTCTGTATACCGGTAAGCTCCTCCCACACCCCGTCGCCACAGCAACGAAGCCGCCGCAACACTACAGTTTGGACAACACTGGGCAGCGCGTCCACTTCCGTGCGTGAGGAGCGTTTTCGGAGGTCAAAACGTTTTTGGTGTGCTCACACCATTAGGCTGCTACCCCCGCGACCCGACCTCGGATAAGCGGAAGAAAATGGATGGATGGATGGATGAATCAGAATGCTGTCTAAAGTTGAGAAATATGTCAAGTTGAACCTTTCAGATGTGTTTCAGAAATGTTAAGAAGTTAATCTTATAACTGGCGACTGTTTTCTGTCTTTTCTTAAAACAATCTTTCTTTGTTATCCTGAAACAACCTTCACACTTTCTGACATCTTTAAGCCAAGCTGACTCCCTCCCACTGGGCGAACAAACCAATGAGGGCAGTGAGCACTACGGATGTCAAACTCCCTTTAAAAGTTCCATTTCCTGTTTTCTTCCAGTGTTCTGGAGGAAGTGATGTGATAACTTTCTCTTTGTTGCTGTCGGACTCTGGTCATGCGTCAAAGACCTGTCCCATCAGCTGAGAATTTATGGCAGGACTGCTATAGATTTGAACCGAGCGTTAAGCTC
Source organism: Garcialebias charrua (assembly GCA_038048925.1). NCBI lineage: Eukaryota > Metazoa > Chordata > Actinopteri > Cyprinodontiformes > Rivulidae > Garcialebias > Garcialebias charrua. The sequence continues at coordinate 64,177 of JBBPBX010003626.1, forward strand.
CAACCTTCGAATGAATTTTCTTTTTGAAGAATATCTTATTCTGAAAATCAACCGGAACTGACCACTACTTGGTTTAGATTGATGCGAACCTCAGCGAGCCGCTGAGGAAGTAAACACGTTGAAGTCTAGCTTGAACGTAACTTGGACTAAACACCCTTTTACGTATAAAGGCTACTTCCCTCTCTTACTGGAGCCGAGACGATCATCTTTGCAAGGTAACGAGTTGTGATTGTTTACGAGCGGACCTGGGTCCAGCGGAGATCGGCCGGAGAGTGTGTTAATTTCTGGTTGCACTGACTTCCCTGATAAACTTCATCTTCCCTCCACCTTTCTACTCCTCCTAAACTTTCTTTTACTTATTCTTGCTACAGATGTAAGTAATATGGCATCTTATTTACTTGTTTTCTGTTGTCCACAATTAAATCTGCTGACGAGTAAATTATAGGAAATAGATCGATCAATCGATCTGTACATATGTATGATGTAATTTATGATTCTGTTAATAAAAGGCAGTACTCCCGGTATGCCAACATAAATTAACGTTTCATGCCTGTTACATCTTATCAGCTGGTCACAAGATTTATGGATTAATCTGAAAAAGAGAGAACCCGTGAATTATTGATGATAATTTGTGTCAGTATAAAATCTGCTCAATTTACATCTAGTGTATGGGACGATCAGTAAATCTGATCTCCCCTATATTACAGTATTACAGCTTGCACATTCACATACGTAGAGGGCCAACCAGTTTGATGGTGATAAAATGGTTTGTGGAGACCGCCCTCTCCACCATCGACTCGTCTGAGACAGCCAGAGGACCTGACTTAAGTTTGTTAGAATTTTTTTTACCTGAACTATTGAGCATGAACTTTGATGTTTTGAACCCCTTTGGCTATGGCTGCCTCAGACGAGTCGAGGGCTCAGCCTCAAACATTTCTCATGTTTGTGCAGACGCTACTGCATCACCTAATGGTTTTCAATTCAATTCAGTTTATTTATATAGCACCAAGTCACAACAGAAGTCGTCTCAGGGCACTGAACAGAAGCATTCATATATAAAATAATTTATGCTGGTGAAGATTCTCAGTCGTCCAGGACATGATGAAATCAAAAAGGCGTTCAATACAGGATCAACTGGACTTTATTTGTTGCAGAAAACGTTTCGACTTCTGTCCAGAAGTCTTTTTCAATTCTGAAAGGAAGCTGTGAGAACGAGAAGTTTTATATAATTTAACACTGCATATGGGGGAGTGGTGGTGCAGTAGTTAGAGATGGTGGGCCTGTGATCGGAAGATCGCTGGTTCAAGCCCCGGTACCGACAACATCAAAAAATGTGGGTGGAAAAAGGTGAAACACCCACACCTGCCTCCACCCTCATTCACCCCACTCTGGGCCCCTGAGCAAGGCCCCCACCATCTGCTCCCTAAACAGGTCTCTCTTGAAAATGAGTTCTCGTGGCTCAATGAGACTACCTGGATAAAGAAAGGTTCAATGAAATGAAAAAATATCTGAGGAGCAGACTGGATTGAATTTAACTCCATCACAGAACTTTCATCTTCAGCAAGCACAAAGGTGACAGTGGAAAGGAAAAACTCCCTCGTGAGGAAGAAACCTTCAGCAGAACCAGGCTCTGGACAAGCAGCCAGCTGTTTCAACTGGCTGGGTTTGAGAGGAACAGATACACAATGGCAGATCAAGAACCATATGTTAAGATAGAAATACAGTAGTATGAAATGAAAACGTTAAATTTTAACAATTCATTTAAGGAAATGAGGTCAATATGTCATCTAGCAGCATGACAAGCCAACCCTAACTATAGGATTTATGAAAAAGGAAACTCTTAAGCCCAGTCTTAAAACTGGACCATGTGTCAGCCTCATGGACAGAAACTGGAAGTTGGTTCCACAAGAGAGGAGCCTGATAACTGAAATCTACTAGTAATGCTCAGTCAGGTCATCTGGACAGTTTCTTTTTTTTTTTTTTGTAAAGACGTTTTGCCCTCTATCCAGAGGGCTTCATCAGTCTGAGTCCCAAGTAAACTGTTTCCCCACCAACCAGTACACTTCTTAAGTGGACCAACCAGTTTGCTGGAGATAAGATGGGGAAACAGTTTATTTTGGACGCCTCAGACTGATGAAGCCCTCTGGATAGAGGGCGAAACGTCTCTACAAAATAAAGAAAGTGTCCAGATGACCTGACTGAGCATTACTGGATTTGGTACCTGGATGACTGAGCATGCACTTTGATGCCTGATAACTGAAAGCTCTTCCTCCCATTCTGGTTTCCAAAGCTTAGGTTGAGACACCACTGTGGCTCAAGAAATACTGTATTAGGGGGAATTCAAGAAAAAATATACAAGCCCAAAACCAGAAAAGTTGGCACGTTGTGCAAATCGCAAATAAAAACAGAATACAATGACTTGCAAATCTTTTTCAACCCATATTCAACTGAATAGAATGCAAAGACAATATATTTAATGTTCGAACGGAGAAACTTTATTTTGTTTTGCAAATAACCATTAACTTAGAATTCAATGGCAGCAACACATTGCAAAAAAGTTGGCACAGGGACATATTTACCACTGTGTTACATCGCCTTTCCTTTTAACAACACTCAGTAAACGTTTGGGAACTGAGGAGACCAATTTTTGAAGCTTTTCAGGTGGAATTCTTCCCCATTCTTGCTTGATGTACAGCTTAAGTTGTTCAACAGTCCGGGGTCTCCGTTGTCGTATTTTACGTTTCATAATGCGCCACACATTTTCAATGGGGGACAGGTCTGGACTGCAGGCAGGCCAGGGGAGGACCCGCACTCTTTTGCTACGAAGCCACGCTGTTGTAACACGTGCAGAATGTGGCTTGGCATTGTCTTGCTGAAATAAGCTGGGGCGTCCATGAAAAAGACGTCGCTTGGATGGCAGCATATGTTGCTCCAAAACCTGTATGTACCTTTCAGCATTAATGGTGCCTTCACAGATGTGTAAGTTACCCATGCCTTGGGCACTAATGCACCCCCATACCATCACAGATGCTGGCTTTTGAACTTTGCGCCTATAACAGTCCTGATGGTTCTTTTCCTCTTTGGTCCGTAAGACACGACGTCCACAGTTTCCAAAGACAATTTGAAATGTGGACTCATCAGACCACAGAACACTTTTCCACTTTGCATCAGTCCATCTCAGATGAGCTCGGGCCCAGCAAAGCCGGCGGCGTTTCTGGATCTTGTTGATGAATGGCTTTTGCTTTGCATAGTAGAGCTTTAACTTGCACTTACAGATGTAGCGACGAACTGTAGTTACTGACAGTGGTTTTCTGAAGTATTCCTGAGCCCATGTGGTGATATCTTTTACACACTGATGTCGGTTTTTGATGCAGTACCGCCTGAGGGATCGAAGGTCACGGGCATTCAATGTTGGTTTTCGGCCTTGCCCCTTACGTGTAGTGATTTCTCCAGATTCTCTGAACCTTTTGATGATATTACGGACCGTAGATGGTGAAATTCCTAAATTCCTTGCAATAGCTCGTTGAGAAAAGTTGTTCTTGAACTGTTCGACAATTTGCCCACGCATTTGTTCACAGAGTGGTGACCCTCGCCCCATCCTTCTATGTGGATGACTGAGCATGTCAAGGAAGCTGCTTTTATACCCAATCATGGCACCCACCTGTTCCCAATTTGCATGTTCACCTGTGGGATATTCCAAATAAGTGTTTGATGAGCATTCCTCAAATTTCTCTGTCTTCTTTGTCACTTGTGCCAGCTTTTTTGAAACATGTTGCAGGCATCAAATTCCAAATGAGCTAATAATTGCAAAAAATAACAAAGTTTACCAGTTCGAACGTTAAGTATGTGGTCTTTGCAGTGTGTTCAATTGAATATAGGTTGAAAAAGATTTGCAAGTCATTGTATTCTGTTTTTATTTGCGATTTCCACAACGTGCCAACTTTTCTGGTTTTGGGCTTGTAATTACTAATAGCATATGTTTGTGATAATAATTATGAAACATAATGAAAATATTGATAAATGTATTCATGTAATCTAAGAGCGCTTAAGGCTGTCATTAAATCCTCGTTAGCAGTGTTTGAAGTTTTTAACCGGCTGTTTTTTGGATTGCACGACTCTGCCACTTTGTTTTTCAATGCTCTCTGTTTAACTTCATGCACTTATTTACAGAGCGTTCTGTGGTTATTTCCAAGCATGTGCAGCAGCAGCAGCTAGCAGTCAGCCTGAGGCACTTCCTGCACAGATAGCAGCACATTTCTGCCACAATGAGTATTTAAAGCTACTATATGTAACTTTTCTAACAATATATTTTTAACATATTTCTTCACTCTGTCACTAGACTGATGTTAGAGAGGTAATCTCTGAAAAAAACTAAAAAAAAATATTGTCCCCTTGCTTCTCCAGGTGGTAAATAGGCATTTCTAAAAAGAAAAAGTGACCCGCCATTAACCAGCCAATAAAAACAGAGTTTGTAACCAGCCAATAAAAACAGAGCTTGAATTTGAATCAGCCAATAAAAACAGAGCTTGAATTTGAATTTCAGCAGACCATGGGAGAGCAGAGCCATATATGGCTCTGAGGGGGAGGGATCAGAATGCTTTGCCTGTTGAAATTTTTTCTAAGTGCTGCAGTTCTACAGAAACTGCAGACTGAACCTTTAATGTGACACTGACAGTGGTGCAAAGGTTTATAAAATAGTGTCTGGATGATCTTAGTCAAATGAAGTATGTATGCAGAGGGTTCTGTAGCACCCCATGATGGTACCAGAGGATATGCATGTCCAAATACAGTATACAGGTAGTCCTCGACTTACTACGGTCTCGAGTTACGACGTTTCGCAGTTATGACACATCTCCCATAAATTAAAAAATAAATAAATTATTTTGAAAATTTATTTTGAAAAGCCGAGTTACGCAGTTTCACGTCGTAAACGTAGCTGCGGAGGAATTATGCCCTGTACTCTCTAAAAAGCTAAGTCTGGTCCTCTGGACATTCAAAAAACAAAACAAAACTGTACATAGTACAACTTACTGTTACTGTGTGTACTGTGAACGCCGTTTTACGTCGTAACCGAATACGGAGGATGGACCGAGCTGGACGGCGGTTTTACGACGTAAACGCAATAGAGAATACGGAGGAGGGACGGAGGAAAGGCTTCACCAGCATACCAGTAGGAAATTAACTTTTTTCCCTTCATTGTGGCTCCCAAATGTATGTGTTTTTTGATAATTATATAGGGTACTGTGTTAGGATAGGCTAAGTGCTTGGTAAAATACAGTACTGTACGTATGTGGTTCAGTATGTACGTATGTTCCGGCTTACGTCAAAATTCGGTTTACGCCGCCGCAGAACGGATCTCCGTCGTAAGTCGAGGACTATCTGTATACTTAAAGAACTTACGGTATGATAAAATGAATAAAAACTGATTTAATAGTGCTTAACATGTTTATATTCTAATAATGTTTGTGCATTATTGAGTTTTGTAAACCAGGTAAATAAACCAGCTCTGTTGCTGTATGTCTGTGAGTTTAACTCTGTGAGTGTAACTGGCAGCTAGACTTCCTGACCGGGAGACCACAGGCAGTACGGGTCGGGAATAACACATCCAGCACCATCACATTGAATACAGGAGCCCCACAAGGATGTGTGCTGAGCCCCCTTCTATTCACCCTGCTAACACACGACTGCACACCATCGTACAGCTCCAACCACTTCATCAAGTTTGCGGACGACACAACAGTGGTGGGTCTCATCAGCAACAACGATGAGACGGACTACAGGGATGAGGTGAGCCGCCTGGCCTTGTGGTGCGGACACAACAATCTCACTCTCAACGTGGAGAAGACAAAAGAGATTGTTGTGGACTTCAGGAAGAGGGATGCCCAACATGCCCCTCTGACCATCAACAACACCACAGTGGAGAGAGTGGACAGCACCAAGTTCCTGGGAGTGCACGTCTCAGAGGACCTGTCCTGGAGCAGGAACACTGCATCACTGGCCAAGAAGGCTCACCAGCGCCTCTACTTTCTCCGCAAGCTGAAAAGAGCTGGAGCTCAACCCCCATCATGTGCACCTTCTACAGGG
>JBBPBX010003627.1:0-10374 GCA_038048925.1 Garcialebias charrua
GCCGGGTACTTTGTCACGTGACTGTTGGCAGACATCTTTGTTTTGGGGCAAACAAACGAGTGCTTCGGCGGGTGAAATTGGTAAAATGGTGAAAAGTTGCTGCGTTAAGGACTGCATTTCGCACATAAAAAAACATCCCGATAGAAACTACTTCATTTTTCCTACATCAGGAGCGAGAAGGGAGAAATTGAAAGCTGCAGTCAACAGAGGCATCCAAAAACCAGATGGATCTGTAAATCCTGCAAAGCTTTGATCACCACGAAGCAAGCACACGTATGTGTGTTCGGCACATTTTATTACCGGTACGTATTAGTATTGCTTTTAGAAACATAAAAAAGAAAATAGAGGTAATTTATAACAGTTGTTAGCACTGTAATTGATTAAACATCAGTAGGCCATGCACTTGCCTGGCCAGTGTTGAGTCAAATACGTAAAAATACACCTTTTCTGAGACTGTTGTAATTCTAGTCTTTGTTATCTTTAGGACGGAAAGTAAATGTCCAGTCCCATCCAGACTATGTTCCATCCATCTTCCCTCAGCGCCCAGAGTCAGTTGAAGTTGCAGCTAACAAACCTTCCCTAAAGGTTGCACGATATGAAAGAGCTGCTCGGAGGGCCAAGAAACCAGGTATGTAATGATTTAATTTACTAAGGGAATACGTAACTTAATATATATATCTTCATAACAGATAACCTAAACAGTGAGGAAAACCTGAAACCTAAAACAAAGAAAGTTCTAATATTGTGTTCATGTGTGTGTCAGAAATATTAAAGTACTGTGTGTTACTGCTAACATGATTAAAATATTTCTCCTCTTTTTCCAATAGCAGTAACGCCCAAAGCACGAAGAAAGCTTTCCATGCCAGAGAGATCCACAGCATCCCCAACACATCATTTGGCTTCACAACAGCCGTCGGAAGATGACACGCATGTCAACAATTCATTGATTGACTTTGCCACACTGTGCAGCGCAGAGCTCCTGACACCAGCATTTACTAGGGGCAAAACACAACTGTCTGCAAAAGAAGTTGAAGTTTCACGAAAAATTTCATCTGTCCTGCTCCACTGAAGGTTCCTGCTCCTCCTCAGGTTCCTGCTCCTCCTCAGGTTCCTGCTCCTCCTCAGGTTCCTGCTCCTCCTCAGGTTCCTGCTCCTCCTCAGGTTCCTGCTCCTCTGAAGGTTCCTGCTCCTCTGAAGGTTCCTGCTCCTCTGAAGGTTCCTGCTCCTCTGAAGGTTCCTGCTCCTCTGAAGGTTCCTGCTCCTCTGAAGGTTCCTGCTCTTCTGAAGGTTCCTGTCAGGATACATGTGGAGCGAGTGATTGGACTGATGAAGAACCGTTTTGGTATCCTGAAAGGTTCTTTACCTGTTCGCTGCATACAGAGTTGCAAAGACGAAAGTATGGATTGCCCACTGTCAAGCTGTGACAAAATTCTGACTGTTTGTGCATCACTGACAAACCTGGGACAGGGGATTGTTTTTAGACAATAGTACTGCTGCATGCAGTTAACCTGTTGGCTTTGTTTTAAAAATATTGACCAATTGAGCCTACAGTTGTATATATGGTATGATAGTGTTTCATTTGTAAAGTTCAAATTTTAGTTTGTTTATTTGATAATTATTGTAGAAAGTAATACTTTCTGAAAATAGTGTCATAATATTTTTTATTCTTCTGCAATCCTTTGATTTGATTTGTATTTTCGGTGGCATGTGAAAGAGCTGTTTTAAAACTGAAATGCTTAGATAGGATACAAATTATGAAAAAAAAATTGTCTGTCTTTAATACAATGAGTAATAAACATTAAAAATAGGACGAAACCATCATTTATGTTGTGCTGTTTCCCTTTTTTATGTGAACATTTTTGCATATTCAGTTTCAGTATGAAAAACTTTTAAAAATATTAGTTCTACCACTGACATGAAGTTTAAACAAGCTTAAAGTATAGGTGTCATTAACAGTATTGAATGTGCGTCTTTGCTTCAGACTTTGACAAACATACTTGTTCTGCAACACTGTGAGACTTAATTAACTTTTGCTTGTATACAACAGCTAACAAACAAGATGATAAAGAACCAACAATTAGAGAAAACAATTTTTATTGTTATTGTTGCACTGAAAAATACACTGCAGTCTTTCATTGTGCGGTCCACAGACAATGAACGACATAATTTTGCAGCTCCCGTTGTGCAAATACATCAGAACATTAAGAAAGATAAAATACAGAGGTAAAAATTGAATAAAAATAGATAAAAAATACAGTAAAAACAACAGTATCAGCCATATCAAAAAGTCAGGTGGCCATTATTGCACATAACCACAGTGTTTGCAAGTTAACCATGTGTGTTTATAAGTCTTAACTGCTGTTAGATAATGAACAATAAAATAATTTTGCAGCTCCCGTTGTGCAAATAAATCAGAACATTAAAAAAGATAAAATAAAGAGGTACAAATACTGTATATATTATTATTATTTACCCACATATCAACCGGTAGTTTATACGGACATTTTTGGAGTCCAGACAGTTTCAGTTTCATACTGTCCCGCTGTCGCGCATCTCTGGTAGTAAACTGTCTTCGTATTCATAAGACATCCTTCCAAAGATGTGTGCTACACAAAAATATTCGATTCGACTTTACTAGCAAACAAAACCAGAGCCTCTGAACAAAACGAATTCCAATGGTCTGAACCGCAGTTTACCCCCACAACGCAACCTGATGTTGAAATCACGTGATGCGTGACATCACGTCGACTTCGAGAATAGACATCATCCTGTTTTTAAACTCACTCCTGTGGCTAAAATAATTAAATTAATGTGATACTTTATCACAGTGGCTTTAGGGGTGCAACTGACTCTTATTTTGTTAATTTTTATTTAGTTTTATTTGTAACACAACATGCCATTTTACTAAACAATGGTTACACTCCACTGCATGTATAAAAATATTAACTTTACCCACACGTTGGAGGAATTACTTCCGCTTCCCTCGCGCTCTGTCCCGCTGCAGTTTGTTTTTGTTTTTTTACAGAGTTCGCTGTCGTCTCCTCCCCCTGTCTATCCTGAGGTTGTGATTGGCCAAAATGACGCGCTCCACCAAAGATGTTTTATTGTCGTGAAGATGCATCACTCTTTCTTGAAATCCAGTCAGGGGGAAATGATGCATTCTAATCTGCCACGGGTCTTTCAAGTGGAGAAGACGAAAATAAGTTCCGGAACGCACCTTACTCTTAAAAAAAGTCCCGGTACTCTCAGGGTTAAATTTTAGAAGTGGCGGAACTGGGTACCGGTGAGTTCCGGCCCACTTAAAGCACTGCCTCCGTCCGTAATCCTGCAACGCACATGACAGAACACAGCAACGAAACATACATGCATAAAGACTGATAATCTTCATGACCTTGCAGTAGATTTCTATAAATACACATACTCATACCTACAAATATATATACAGTATACATACATATTCATTCATATACCCATCTACATATCTGCATATATCTATATATACATCCATTTGTGTGTGGTTGTGAGCATGCATAAGTGAATAAGGTTCCTCCAATAGAACATTTAGTAGCGACTGTGAAGCATCAGAGATCCGTCCCCCCAAAGCCCGAGGCAGACGAAGGGGCGATCAAAGCCCAAGACCCCAGGAAGGACCCCGAGCCCAGAGTCCCCAGGGCCACCCGAACAGGACGAGCCACTCGCCCACTCCCCAGATCCGACCAAGGGGAAGAACTGGACGAATCCCACCAGCGACCACACACAATGACCCCCGGGGTCAAACGCGACAAATTCATAGGCCCCCGCCGGAGCCCGCTGCACCGACGTAGCCCCAGGGCCAGTCACCTTTGCACATCATTTTGCAAGTTTAACGAACATTTTTGTAATCATTATTTCTTCTTTCACAGTCATTCCTGAAACCTACAGCTCTGCTCTGTCTTTAAAACATCTTATGGACCTTTCTGTTTAGTGAAGCTTTATTCTAATCATCATTTGAGTTGGGTTCAAATTAAAGTGGTGTCTGAGTCCTGACCCAATATCTAACAAATATTAAGGCTCCAGAAGCAGAACCAGTCGAGAACAGCCTCCATTAGTCTTTCAATCTACTAAGTAAATAGCCTCCACTGGGAATGATGAAGAAATGCTCATCACTGTGGAGATGATAGGACCCGAAGCCGTGAGTGCTCCGAGTCTGCAGCCCCTCATCTTCCCAGTGTTCACACGTCTGGAGCACATCGCATACGCTGCACGTCACTTATGAGGCACAACGAGATGGCAGCCTCATAGATTTTTCCTTAAATACGCTTGGAGGATTCCTTTAATAATTCATTGATAATGACCAGGATGAATTATTCAGAGGCACAAACTTTGCCTTAGTAAGCAGGATGCCATGGGGCATCTGACGTTGATGTACAATGTGAAATCGCTTTTTATTAGCAGGAAAATTATTTTAAATGCTTCAAGTTTTTCCCACATCTGTGCAAGGTTTCTTTGTGCAGAAGTTTTTATTTTGAACTGGAGCTTGTTGTTTGTGAGGGTCAATGCTGCTTTGGAGACTTTAGGTCATAAAGATTTTAGAACGTCTATACATTTTTTTAATGTTTGCTTTAGAATATGCGTGTATTCACAGAGAAACTACATCTCTGCAGGTTTTACTGTTTGAACAAAAACTAGGTCATGTGTTTTTGTCCATACTGTAAGCTAGATGATTTATACTTTAAAGGGCATGAAAGCGTGTATTCGCACCTCGGAGGTATTTTATTCTTTGAAACGCCTCTCATGTACATGTTTACATCGACAAACACGTCCTGACCCAGAGCAGCAAGTTGTTTGGAGGCGATCGTGATCACAAACGGCTGCTTGTTTGCCTCTTTCACTCTGAAGAATAAAAGCGACGGAGGCGCTAAAATGAGACGTATCTGTTTTTCAGACCCGCAGACGGCCCCCAGCGAGGTGGACGGGGTCAACCTGGAGGAGATTCGTGAATTTGCCAAAGCATTCAAGATCCGGCGACTGTCCCTGGGCCTGACACAGACTCAGGTGGGCCAGGCGCTCAGCGCCGCCGAGGGGCCGGCGTACAGCCAGTCTGCCATCTGCAGGTAAGGATGAACAAAAGGCAAGAAACTAAGAGGAAATGACTTTTTTCTTCTTCTTCTCATGTCCTGATTCTGTCAAAGAAAAGCAGAAGTAGCTGTATAGACTCAGTGGGCTGTCAGGTGCTCTAATCTCCTCAATCCATGTTCTAACAGACAATATTAAGATATTAATACATAATTGAATGACTTGACTTTACTTACCCTTCCTCCTCTCCTCCTCTCAGCCGCTGACAGACTGGTGGTACTTATGCAAAATACATACACAAGTATTACCAGAAGCACTTAAAGCATTTAATATTTACTAAGGCGCATCGCTGCTCCCTCTGCCTGAACATGAGAGAGCTTGACGGCAAGGATCTGTTAATAAGATTGTCATATTTTACTGCTTCTCTGAATACCGTTTAGCCATAAATGGCGCATTATATATTCATGAGACGAATCATAAAATCTGTGTTTCATTCACGCTGTTTTTCCACCTCACTAACATTTGGCATGAAGAGAATAATTGGGCCACATGGTGTCAGAATATTTATTTTTTAAAGGACTAAAACAAAAAAGTAGCTGTTATAGAAAATACTTTTAAAGTTTAGGATTATTTTAACGCTGGCAAACATTCATGCAACCTTTATTTTATACATGTTAGTCCCATTGAGCCTCTAGGACTCATTTACAAGAGAGACCTGATTTGAACAACAAGCAAACAGGAACAAGTTTGTGAATTTTGTTGGCGGACTTATCGTTACCGAAATCTAAATTAGCCGAAGCTAATTGCGCTAACTGTTTCCAAAGTTAGCAAAAATGCTAATCTGCTAACCAAAAAAAAGTTCTGCTATCAGTTGTTAGCAAATTTGCAGAAATTGTTGAGCAGTGTGCTCATCACTAGTTTAAACAAACTCAACTTTTATCCATTACGCTAGTTCTCGCTGTGTTTACATGCGTGCGCAAAATTATTTGAGTGGATTGAAATGTATTCGGATTAAATAATCCAAATGTATCGTTTACAAGGGCACAATCCGTTCACGACGAGCGTTTACATGCAGCGGGCTTTTATTCAGAACAGAAGTACTGACATGCGCAGAGTGGTAAACTTTCCTTAAAAAAAACACAGAAGAAGAAGTTCTACTTCCAAGATGAACGTAAACAAACTTGAGCTCCCAAAATGGACCCAAGACAGGTTTTAATGACGGTGGAGACGTTACTGCACTGAGCTACAGGTATTATGAGCTCTTTCAAAGGTTCTAGTAGAAATGTTGTGTCATTCACTGACCAGGTTTGCTTCCCTGACATGCTAATATTATTAGCATCTAATCAGGCGGACATATGTGAGGTAGGCATAGGTCGCACATGCACAGTCAGGTCAGTTTTCCACGATCGGAATAAAATGATCAGATTAAGTGTTTACATGCACAACGTTCGGATTATGAATCAGCATAAACCACCCGTCTCATTCTGATTACAAATTCATTCAGACCAAGCTGAATCAACAAAGAATAATCTGAATGGGGCGTTTACATGACGCATTTTTAATTCCGAATGGCCGTTTAATCTGATTACTTATGTCCATGTAAATACAGGTATAGCTAATGATGTGGTCAAACACCAGTGTTAGTGTTGCAGATTCTGTCATCCAGAACAAAAAACAGGAGTCACGTTCTTCAGTTTGAATGTTTCCAGACTCATTTGAGCACTTTGAGATTTTCATTAATGAAAAGTGCGTTATAAATTGAATTCATTATTATTATTATTATTATTATTTGTGTCGGTGTTTCCATCTGATTGCCGCGTTCGTTTCAACGTTGCCGTTAAAACCCATTTGCTTTGCAAAGCAAAGACCTGCGCTGTTTAGGCGACAACTGTCACCCCTCTTTTTTAAAATTTCATCGCATCAACATCAAACGGGCAATAAAACGTGAAAAGTACAGGAGCGCCAGTTCTTATGAGGCCCAGACTAATGTTTGAAAGTTGAAAAATCACACATAAAAAATTTACAGCCTGACATAATTCAAATATTTATAACATACATTAAAAGCCTAAAAAAACAAAAAAAAAACACTCTGGGCTGTTAGCAGCGCTGTTACGTTTGTTTTGTTTGTTTGTATGACATTGGACATGACATCCTGATGTTTTAAGTAGCAGGGCGGACTTCCCATGCTTTAGTTTAGTTAACATCAACTCAGACATGAAGTTTGAGGACGTCACTTTAGCTCTGGGCTCTGAACTCGTACGGTGAACAGACACTGACAGATGCTTCCATCTTGTCCGCTTTCATTGCTTACCTTGTTTCCAGGCTCTTTATTAGTTTATCTCAACAGGCACATGCATTACTTTTGGATAAAATTTGGTTTTGGTGACTTAAAAACATTTAAAGAAGAGGAGTTCATTGCAAAGGGCATGCTTCTATTAATTCTTAAAGATGACAAAGTCTTCTTTCTCAAACTGGTGAGGATTTGACCTCCTTTCACAAACTCTGACTCGTGATTAAAAAAGAAGAAGAAAAAAAAAAACTGGAGTAAATGTCCGCTTATTAAAAATACAAACCTTAACATAAAATTTATGAGCAGCCGTGAGTAAATTTCAACAAATAATTACACCCATAAGATTATGACACACATTTGACATTATTTGAGTATAGTTTTCAAAAAATTTGAAATTATTTTTCTAATCCAACTTTCATCAGATAGACTACTGACTTTAAAAAAAAGTTCAAGTGCAAAAATGAGAAAAATCTACAATACAGTCATAAATTCTTCCTCTTTGTATTTTTGTTTGTATTTATTTGTCCTAATTTAACACTTTTTTGCATAAAAAAATACAATAATGTCTAACTTTTTTCTTCTCAGACCATTTTTAAACCATTTTATTAGACTGACCTTTTACCGTAATTTCTGGACTATAGAGCACACCTGAATATAAGCCCTGCCCACATTATTATTTATTTTTTAACATATATAGATTGTGCTTGTCTATAAGCTGTGGGTGTCCACGCAAAAAGATTTTTTAAACTTCAATACATGCTAATAGTAAATGCTTTTTTTCTGTACTGTGCCTGAAACGCAGTTGGTTAAAATAAATAAATACAGTAGCCTACTAGGAAGTCATTGATTACTATCCATCTTCCTCCTGTGTGGCGGTCAGGATTCACCAGCAGACTTGAGCAAAAGTTGCTCTATGCATGTAGGGGAATCTAAAATTCATAATTAGCCGCAGCATTGTATAAGCCGAGTGTGAAAAAAGTAGTGGCTTATAGCCCAGAAATTACGGTAATTACACATTTAAAGCATGCAGACATCACAAAGCAGGTGCTGCAGAATATATTTCTTTAGGGGTGACATGTGCAGCACATGCGTTTTAATAATAGGCCGAATGACACAAATGTTTTTTGTGGTTTTTAAAGTTTTTGAACTCATAGTTTGCTCATTTGTACTGAGTTAATTATTATTTGCAGACTAAAATGAATTGGATCAATGAGGGAGCTTCTTTGTTTTAGGCAATCAATAAATAAAGAACAATGTATCTTCATGGAGGTGAACAATAAAATAATTTGAGGCTTATACGAAGGCTCACACTGTGCAGTGTAGAAACAGGATCACAAGTTTCATATATATTACAAACAGTTAATCATGTATAACTAAATAACCAACACAAATAAATGAAACTCTTAACACTATTTTAATATGACAGGCCAATATTTAACAATATTGCTGATTTGGCTTCTAATAATTTTGTCCACTGGCTGTAAACATTAAAGATGATAAACAATAAATGTCTTGATTCAAACCACAAAATGATGCTGCAGTTTCACCGTTTTTCCTATAAAATGCACATTTGCTTTAAAGAACCTGTTAGGAACATTCTAACTTCACGTTTAACCAACGACTGATTAATGTTCAATAACAAAAGACCAATCATGCTCTTTAAGAAAGGTATTAAGCTATTTTTTTAAAGAAGAAAAATGAACGAAAGACAATAAAATGTTTGGGGTATATTTACAGAAAGATGCCAAAAAGCCACAACAAAGCTCTAGTTTCTGTAGGACAAACAAGCAAAAATGGTCGTTTTAATGGTGTGACGCCCATACATGCATGAACTTCTTTGTCTCTGCACCTCGTTGGTGCACTTCTTCTTGTCGACAGGCAGTATTATTTATAACCCCAGCCTCCTAAACAGTGGAGAGAGGAGGGCTCCATACTGAGGGAATACATTAGTAAATACGAAGCGTCACCAGAGACAGGACATTTCATGGATCAACAGGAACTGCAGATACTAAAATGAGTTGAGAGTGGCTCGGCTGGGGGACGCTCTCCCTCCTCTAGTGGATGAGGGTGGAAGCCTCTCTGGGTGTTTCTAAAAGTACCTTAGGAGGAGTTTGACTTAAATATGCTGCTGTGCATTTGGCCTCGGTTAGAAACTGCCCGAAGGTTCACAGCTACGAGCTCAAATTATATACATGTATTTTTTTTTAAATCCCACACTAGTCATTAAATCTACTATCATTAAATCTAGATATCACTTTTATCTGCCAGTCCGGTCCACCTCGGTCAGAAACATTAAACATATTTTAGATCACTTACAAAATATAAAGTAAGCAAATTCTAATATATTCTCATCAAACATGTAGTCATGTTACTATCAGTTTTATCTATAATTACACAAACAAAATGTTTTTTTTTTTCAGGTTTAAAAATGGTTAAAGATCCACTGACATGATTTTTTTACTATTCATAAAATTGCTCAAACTATATATTTTATCATTTAAATATGTTCGTTTTTGCAAACAAAATGATAAATGGCTTTAATTTTGCTTTAAAGGTGATTTTGAACTTCAAGCCATGTTTAATCATGGGAAATCTGATTACACACGAACGCACCATCTGTGACGTAGTGTGCAGAGTGAGAGGCAGAGCTCTGGGCTTGTCACAGTGTGCGCGTGTGAGCAGCTCGACATGAAGGTAAGTCTGATACAGCATCAGACCTAAATTAGATCCTGTTGTTTCTTGTTCCATCACCCAAACTATTTTCTGCTTCCCAAAATGAAGACAAATAGCTCAAATCTTCACATAGATTGCTAAATTCGTCGGGTTTTAAATTGTCCGCTATTAAAGAGACCAGAGCTCTGCCTCACACTCTGCACACTACGTCACAGATGGTGCGTTCGTGTAATCGGATTTCCCATGATTAAACACGGCTTGAAGTTCAAAATCACTTTTAAAGCAAAATTAAAGTGATTTATCATTTTGTTTGCAAAAACGAACATATTTAAATGATAATATATATATATATATAT
>JBBPBX010003627.1:23965-48528 GCA_038048925.1 Garcialebias charrua
TACAGGAGACATGTGCTGACATCTGGCAGCTCTCTCATTGCTTGATCGGTCCGCCTTGCTGAAAAGCATCAAGAAAAAAAAAAAGGGAATTTCAGGCACTGCTACTATAGATTGCCATTTAGTTTATAGCAACTTATATAGCAACTCTGCTATATAATCAATGTTTAAAGTATGTTTCTTTGACTACAAGAACCCTGAAATATGTTGCTTACTTTTTAATAATATAATAATTATGAATACAGATAAATCAGATCATTTAACAATAAACATAACACTAAAACACAAGTCAAACAATACTAAAATACACAGATATAACCTAGCCATGCAGGAGAAGGTGGTCTGTAACTCCACAGCATTTTGGTTGATTCTCCACAACTGCACCACCTTGTCTTGAGAGCATGTTGCAAGCAAACTCTGCTCACTGTTCCAAAAGCAGCTGGCAACCTGTACAAATAACAAGAAACAAAACAAATTTGTATTACCGTATTTTCCGCTGTACACGTCGCTCCACCCTATAAGTTGCATCAGTCTATATTTGTCAAATAAAGTGGAAAAATCCATAAATATGTTGCTTCGCCATCTAAGTCGCATCTATTATGCGTCACCGCTGACAACCTGGAAATTTGGACCAAACCCAGAAATGTGGGCCGGTGTTGTGCCAAAAATTGATGGGCAAAAAATTTAAAATAAATAATCGATGGGTTGCCAAATGGCAGCCACAGGAGCGTGCACGGGAGAACTTTAACAAGAATTTAACAAGACCAGGGGCGTAGCCAGGATTTTATGAGGGGCGGTTCGTTTAAAGGAAAAGTGGACCTTGAAAGAGCAACACGCCTCTGTGGTTCACTGGAAGCGCGTCCGGTTGCCACTCCAAACATGTTCTCGACTCGGGTTCGATCCTCACTTGGTTGAACTTATTGTACGTTTGTCTTTTACTGGATTTAAAAAAAGGACTTTGTGTTAACCACAGGCATATTAACTCTTTTTTTATCCAATAAAAGACAAGCTTAAAATAAGTTCAGCCAAGTGAGGAGTTCAACCAAGTGAGGATCGAACCCGAGTCGAGATAAGGTTTGGAGAGGCAACCCGACGCGCTCCCAGTGAACCACCGAGGCGTGCTGCTGTTTCCAGGTCAACTTTTCCTTTAAACGAACCACCCCTCATAAAATCCTTAGGCGGGACTTCATAGGCAAAGTGGTTGGTTAGTTCGAACCGAGCGACCCCCCCCCCGCCTACGCGCATGACAAGACTAACACTTAAAAACAATTATTTGTTTCTTCAAAATTATAGTAAAGGTGTGTCTCAGTCTAACGTTTGCTTAATAAATGCACTTTAATGGTCAAATCAGGTATATTTCAAAAATAGTTTTGCTGCCTAGGCGCTTGGTGAACGCGCAGAGGAAGAAAAAAGGGAGGAGGAACGCGGGTCGTTTCTCAGAAAATTAACAAGAAAAACACCTAAACAATTATTTGTTTGCTCGAAATTATAGCAAAGGTGTGTTTCAGTCCAACATTTATTTAATAAATGCACTTTAATGGTCAAATTAGTTGCATTTTGCCGGGGCGGTTTAGCTGGTTTGACAGTTCCAAGCAGCGAGCAGAACGAAGGTGGGGAGACTATGGCAAGCCAATTGAGTCATTAATAGCTGGTGAAGATTCTCAGTAATCCAGGGCATGGTAAATTCAAAAAAGTTCAAGAAAAAATTAAGTATAAAGTAAAGTATAATAAATAAAGTCCAGTTGTTTTTGTCTTGAACTTTTTTGAATTTGTCATTACTGTATAGCCACGCTTACCTATTACATGGTAGGAAAATGGTAATATTTCAGCCAAAAATTGGTTTATAAATACACTATGGGAAAAAAATCCATAAATATGTTGCTTTGGCCTATAAGTTGCCGGTCATGTAAATTATACAAAAAACTGTGACTTACAGGCCAAAAAATATGATATACAGTATTCCTTGCGAGTGACAAAAAAATCATTAAAATGTGCCACTTGTAAAATTATAGCACTAGAAAACTCACCTTGTTATAATGCCCCTCGAGTCTCTTAAGAGGACATTTGCGCAAATCACCAGCCAGGTCGCTGTATGTTTGAGGACGTTTGGGAGTTTCTCTCCCTGCAGCAGCCAAGGCCTTCACCAGCTGCTGTGCTGCCCATTGTCTGTGCTTACTGGTAAGTCTTGCAGATAGGACGCAAGCAGCTAATGCATTTGCCAGCTCCAGAGGGCCCACTCTGGCATGCAGACGAGGTGAAGGGGATGGAGGTAAAGATGAGGAGCACCTGCCTTGGTTTGCTTCATCTAGGCCAAACGGGCACATTGCCAAATGGTAAATGACACGGTAATTAATTACTACATGTAATGAAATGAAACAAGTATGAGTCACTTTCACCATTAGCTTCGTGTTCAGCTCTGTCAGGGCTGAAACAGTGAATGCTCTTCTCAGTGTTAGCAGCGAACAAACATAATCTGCCGTGATAATTGGCTTTATACACTCAAAGTGTATAAAGTAAAACAACATGAACTCACGTAAAATAAATAGTTTATAATCTAAAACACTACACACCTCCGATTATGTTTACACAAAGACTTACTCATCTCCTGGACAGTCTTCCGATGGTCCCTGCGTTGTTTCGACATGGTAGCTCCTGTGGGACTTTCTTCTGTAGATTTTCTTTTAAAAATAGTAGGAATAGCATCCGGTTTTAAAAGTCTTCTGAATCTTACTGGTAATCCTAAAGATTCTTTTATACCAGGTGCTGAAAACAATCGGCAGTGAAATGGTCGCTGCAGACATAGGACTCCTGGAACCCACCGGTCCTTGTCTGGTCCATTCTTGACAAAGTTTGTCATCTTTTGGAAATTTGTGAAGGCTCACTTGTTCACTGCTGATATTAGAACACACAAATGCACTACAACGTGACGGCATTTTTCAAGTTACACAAATAAAAGAGGCGATCCTTCAGGAAATGAAAGTATGGCAAGCAGTTAACACACCTAATAAACGGGCAAGGCTCTGCCTTCTGCCCGTTGTGACGTTGATGACTGGTGACGACGACTGGTGATGACGTACAGGTAGTCCCCGATTTACGAGCGCTCTGATCTACGAGGTTCCGGACTTACGAGCTGGCGAATTATTGGAAAAAACGCAAAAAATACTGAGTTTTCCTGTGTTTTTTCACCACAGTTCGTTAGCTAAACATGTGGACACACGTTTCCGATCATTTTTATGCACTCATAAGCAGTTTTTCGATGAAAAACGAGTGTTCGTAGTCGCGCTAGCAAAACCGTTCCAATTTACGAGCGAAATTCCGGACTTACGAGAAGCGTGGCGGCCGTTCCAAATTACGAGATTTCCGGTTTACGAGCGCCTCGTTGTAACGGATCTCGCTCGTAAATCGGGGACTACCTGTATTGCGGAAATGCGCGGAATTTCAGGGGCGTATCCCAGCAAATACCAGAGAAAAATTAGCATAATTTTGAATAAAATTTTAATATGTTTATAATTTATTATGCAAAAACGACCAGAGCTCAATGATATAAGATATATATGTTCTGACAAATATTCAAATTTACAAAATCATGTCACAATACCTTTAAATGTTCTCCTCATCATGGTACAAGTCTGTAGTACACAAGATTTAAGGAGTGCTGATGATTAGGGATGCACCGATCCACATTTCTTACTTCCGATCCGATACCGATACTTAAAACTGGGTATCAACCGATACTGATACATTTCCGATCCGATACCGTTCAGGTATAGGAGGCTGTATTAATGAATTTCCTGAATGGAGAGCATGTGAATTTATAAATGTAAATTCAATGCATAGTTTAAATCTGTATCTGTTGATCAAAACCAACAAGAATTACAACTCATAGAGCCACAATCAAAAACGAAACTAAAAAACAGGGAGTGGACTGTGTTGATTTCCCATAATTCTTAGCTGTATATTAGTGTTCAATTATAGTTTAAATCTGCATCCGTTGATCAAAGCCAACAAGAATTACAACTCATAGTGCCACAATCAAAAAAAAAACTAAAAAATGGGGAGTGGACTGTGTTGATTTCCCATAATGTATAGCAGTATTTTAGTGTTCTGGGCTGCACCATGAGTCAGAAGGATGTCTGTGATATAGACCTGCTTCTTGTATGCTATTAGAGTTTGGGTATTACCTGTTGTGAAGCTCAGATTGTCTTCTTTGGGTTTAACTCACATAATTTTAAGGCAGAAGTCACAGTGTATGGTGCAATATACATGCTCTCTGACATACATCAAGTATCGAAAATATGGCAGGTTGGATTGGAAAATACGATACGTATATTATGCTGGTATCGGATTCCGATACCAATACTGGATCAGATCTGCCCCATCCCTACTGATGATGAGACAAGCTGGGTCAACATGTGTCAAGTGGCTCAGATCTTAGTAATAACTGCTCGCACCTCTAGTTTGCCAATTGTTTTATCACCAGCCACCCTTCCTGTTGCAACCCGGGCTCAAACCACTAGCCCCAGGATTACAAGCAGTGGTGGTCCTAGCCTGTTTGGTGCCCTGGGCAAACAACCCCTCCAGCACCCGCTGGCCCAAGCCCATATCACCAAACTTCACTGGATTTGACCTGTTCTTGTCCATCTCCATGTGTAAATGACACTCCCTCAACATGAGTCAAAACAACTTAGTCCTAAACTAGTTTTCCTTCCTTGGTGTGTAGATTCATTTTTTTCCCCAGTAATTCCATGCAAATAAGCTGTGAACCATTGGCTATATTCGCAATAATGAAATTGTGCTTGTTTGGGAGCAATCAATGGTGTGATTTACTTAGTGAACTACAAGGTAATTGGCATGACGCAAACAGTAAGATGGCTCTGCCCATGTTGAAATGTTAACCAGGGTGAACTAACCTCCCACAAACAAACTGCAAACTGTAAAGCCAGAACCAGTGAAGCTAACAGCATTAACTTAGGCATTTAGTGAGGCATTTCTGCCTTATCAGCCAGTGAGAGAGCCCCCCGCCCCCTTATCTTCTGTCAGACCTCAGCAGAAGCTACGCCCTGCACCTGACAAAGGATGCCCACTCTCCGCATGTTGGCAATAGGAAATTGATATAGACTATAGAAAGACAATATGATATAATGTTTTTGTTTTTTTAGGAGGGGAGGATGGTGGCAGGGGCAGGGCCGGGCACTTATTTCGCCCTTGATGAGATGCCACCCTGGGCAGCTGCCTATATCGCCCATATCAGAAACCGCCACTGATTACCAGACCACAGCGCTGACACTGTGCTACCACAGCCACTCATGGACACAGTGCCTGTAAACTAACAAAATGTTTTTGCTGCTTAGAACTTTATTATTAACTCTTGATATAAACCAGATTTTTTTTTTTTTTTGCCTTATGTGAGGGTTCCTTGATTAATTTATTTTATCAGATACAGGGAACCCTCGACTTACGAACGAGTTCCGGACCTAAGGACTGTTCGTATGTCGAAAAAAACCTAAGTCGGATCATATAGTAAAAAAATATATATTTAATTTTTTTTTTTAATAAATGAATACATGCACATTAATGGTAAATGGTAAATGGAGCTTATTTATATAGCGCTTTCCAGCCCTCTGTGAGGAGCCCCAAAGCGCTTTACAATACCAGCCATCCACCCATTCATTCAGACATTCATACACCGGTAGTGGTAGCCTGCCTTGCAAGGCGCCATCCAGACCTACCTGTACATTACTGTACAGTCACTAAGCACTTAGCCTATCCTAACACAGTGTTTAAAGATGAAGGAATGAGTTGAATTGTCTCCCATTCACATAAAGGGAGCTAGCTCTCCCTTTATGTGAATGGTGCCTGATAGGGAGGAGGGAGACAATTCAACTCATTCCTTCATCTTTAAAAACTGTGTTAGGATAGGCTAAGTGCTTGGTGACTGTACAGTACTGTACATTTATCTATTTATTAAAATATATATATATATATTTTTTTAATTTTTTTTAATGTATAAATAGATAAAAGTACTGTACAGTCACCAAGCACTTAGCCTATCCTAACACAGTTAAGGAGTCAGTTGAATTGTCTCCCTCCTCTCCAGCAGGCTCCATTCACATAAAGGGAGCTACTTTCACTTTATGTGAAAGGGAGACAATTCAACTCACTCCTTCATCTTTAAAAACTGTGTTAGGATAGGCTAAGTGCTTGGTGACTGTACAGTACTGTACATGTATTCATTTATAAAAAAGAAATAAATATTTTTTTACAGTGCGTTCGTAAGTCCGGGTTGCCGTAGTTCGGGGGTTCCCTGTATTCTTAAAATCCCACATGATTTTAGTTTTGCCATCTAATCTGTTTTATGTCATATTTCCTATTTTGAGCGCCTAATTATTTGTACAAACAACATTAACATCTCCACAGAAATTGTTGAATACTGTGGTTAAAGATGCACATTGTATTTCTATTCTGATAACTTGTTTGGTTTATGGGTATTCATGCATGACTAAAGGCTCCTACAAAACTGGAAAAGAAAACTACTGTATGCTTCATTTATTTAGAGGACAAACCTCTGCTAGTGTCTACATGTCTTACTGTAAAATTTGATTTTAAAGTACTTCCTTGCATGTAAGTACTGTACATTAAAATCACACATGACAAATTTCTTTATGTTGAAGTGATGTGTTGAGAATTTAGGATTTGTGCCTTTTATTGACATTGCAGGTTTGGAAATAAACATGTGTACTGAAGGAAAAGTTGCACTTGAGTCCACAAGATGTATTGCAGTAAGGGTGCACCTGAATGAGATTTTATTTTTAAACACTTAAACTTGTCCTGTTTTGTTTTTTCTGTCATCTTTCTCAGAACTTATCATACACGCACTTTATTGTGCGGCATCATGTTGTGGCTGAAGGTGAAAATGACAATGGATTCCCTGCATGGACAGGCTCGACGGCTGCCGTGTTTCTTCTGGTTCGTCCTGCTGTTTGGGATTGGAGGTTTGCTTCTCTTCATCCACCAGGAGGATCTGTCAGAGATAGTCCTGCATCAAGGTCCCGGTTAGTCTTAACCATTCTACAAAATTAAGCCTACTTTAAAGGGGCAAACTTACAAAAATGATATCCTCAGCTTTCCCAGATACTGATTTTTATTAGTAAACTTGTTCTTTTAAAACTGTTTTTTCATGTTTAAAAAAAAAATCACAAAAACATAACAACAAAACTACCGGTAAACATGTATTTTTAAAAACTGAGATATACTGTTGTGTTTGCAATCACCTTCCAACATTTAAAATACTTACATACCTTTGTTATGTTCAGGTGTAAGTGTTGTAGAATAAGTCAAACCTTCTTCCCCAGTTTGTGACCCTGTGTGCATTGGTTAGGCCTGCTGTGATTAGGGGTCAAGCAACCAAAAAGGAAAATCAGCTCTGTGATTTTGCATATCTTTGGCTTTGAAGATTCACCTTCACATAAATGAAACATTATTTACAAGAAGTTTTCTCTTATCTTGAAAGTCTACAGCAGAACTCAGCTGTGTTGATGTTGAGCCCAACACAATCAATTTGTTACAAGTTTTCCTTCAACAATTTTAAAAAAAAATGACTGAAAATAACAGAGTTTAAGTCAGTCCCAGCTTGAAGTGTCTTTGGAAACTGCCTTATAACTCCAGCTTAATTTGTAATCCGATTGATGCCGGAATGCAAATAGCGGCTCAGCCGAGGGTGCAGGGTGTGGGCTGAGGGGGGGTTGTGGGTTCTCCCCCAGAAACTTTTGAATAAAGTAGATGCTATTTCCTGCATTTTGGTGTATTTTAATGAGCTGTTAAACCTCTACGTTTACCTAACATAGAATATATGTTATACATAGTGGAGCTGCTTTGCTCTGGGTCTATGAAGGCAACCCCCCCACCCCCACCTCCCACTTCACGGTTCAGAGCCCGACTTCTCTGCTGAATTCAGTTCTGAGCGTTGTCGTCCGACTCCTCTCACATGTGAAACTTCCAGGCGACTCCTCAGTCTGTTCATGTCCGCTGCCTAAGTGCTCCTGCCTGCATTCGACTGCCATGGTATCTCGTTATTCACCCCCCAAAACCACCACCACTCGCTCGCTTCTGCTCCATTCTTAATTGCCTTCAGGTACTTCAGTTCTCAGTTGTCCATCTATGAACAAGCCATCCATCCATCCATTTTTTTGAAAGTAAATTGGACGGTATTTGCAACATTTTGATCGCTGTTAATTTAGTGCCGTTGATTTGATATGTGATTGATGTGAATAATACACATCAAACATTTCTCTCATTGCATTTTAATAATCACATTTTTTATCAATAACACATTTAAACTGTCAAACTTATTTGCAATTTAGCTGTTCTGTTTAATTTTAAATTTTTTAAAAATAAAAATGCATGATAACTTTGTACTTTTAGGGGCAAAGATATGAGTTACCGGATCCAATCAAACAGTTGCCGGAACGCACCTTGTCAAAACAGAGTCCCCAGATCCTGTTCCACCAAGATCTGGTTCAACTTACTGCTCATAACTCAAGTGGGCACAGCTAACCAAACAGTTAACTTAGTTAACCCTTATTCTGCTAACACAAAAAAAAGCTTTCCTGGTGCTAAACTGCTGAACAGACGACTGTCACTCAGTCTGCGTCACACGTCTTCATCTCCTTCCAGTTGAAGCTGCATTGACCAATCACGTCTTTTCCATGTGTATGTGTAGTTAGCCAATAACGTG
Organism: Garcialebias charrua; assembly: GCA_038048925.1. Taxonomy (NCBI): domain Eukaryota; kingdom Metazoa; phylum Chordata; class Actinopteri; order Cyprinodontiformes; family Rivulidae; genus Garcialebias; species Garcialebias charrua. The sequence continues at coordinate 32,697 of JBBPBX010003627.1, forward strand.
CTTAATGAACTCATCGAGACATGCCCACAACAGGCAGGAACAAGCTTGTGAATTTTGTTTTAGATTTAAAGTTGACAAAACCTAATTTAGAGGAAGCTAATTCGCTAAACTTTCAATTTCAGCGAAAATGCTAATCTACTTTTTTTTAATTGTTCTGCTAGTAGCTGTTAGTGAATTAGTGAAACTGCGCCCATCACTATTTAGATGTTTAATTTACACATGTTGAAACTAGGGATGCACCGATCCACATTTTTCACTTCCGATCCAATTCCGATACTTAAAAACTAGGTATCGATCGATACCGATACTTTTCTGATCCGATACCGTTCAAGTATACAATTGCGTATAATAAAGATTTTGAACTGAGAACATTTATTTCAACATGGTGTGAGACATCCAATGAAGACTCTCTGAGCCTAACCACAGGAACCTCACAAATTTTAGCAGCTAACAGGAAGCATGTCTTTCCCATAATGCTTAGCAGTATTTTAGTTTTGAAAACTAAAATACTGCTAAGCATTATGGGAAAGACAACAAAATCCACTGCCTTACTGGTTAAGGGGAGTGGCTATGTTGTCTTTCCCATCATGCTTAGCGTTTTTTTTTTCCAACTGAACCATGAGTAAGAAGGACGTATGTGGTGAAGACATGCCTCCTGTTCATTGTTAAAGTCAAGGTTCTTCCTATCGTGAGGCCCAAAGTGTTGTCATTGGGTTTAACTCACACACTGTTAAAGCAGTCACAGAATGTGATTGAACACAAATACTTTTTGAAGCTGGATCGGAAAATATCAGCAGGTTGGATCTGATACCCGATACTGAAACTATGCTGGTATCGGGACCGATACGTTACTGGTATCGGATCGGTGCATCCTTAGTTGAAACCTCATTTTGATGCTGTGTACTGAACTGCTTGGGTGTCTTTGAATCCTGTTGGGTTAAAATTGTTTATTTAAAAAATTCCAATATGTTTTGAAATTACACTTTTTTTTTAACCATGTACTAAACATATCGGCAAGTTTTACCAAATTCATGTTTGTGTTTATATGGTGAAGAAATAGCTGTATAACTCGCCAAGAAGGTTCTCTGGAGGTAAAATTCTCTGCGGCAGAGAATCTGCAATCCACTGAATATCTGCAGTGTTGTGTCGAGAGCTCGTGAATTACAGTGAAGTGGAGTGGTGTCACACTCTACATGAACAACAGCCACTTATTCAGAATCATATCTCTCCAAACCTCTCACTTTACTGTCAGATGTTCTCAAGCACACGCCTCATAAAAAATAAAAAAATAATTGCAAAACAGCACAAACACACAATGCATTGAAACACCAGGAGCAGCATGGAAATTCAGGGGAAATAATTTGCTTGTCAGAAAATGGAGTAACCGTCTGTGAAATGAGGGGTTAGTTTACATGATGCCATGAGAGCTTTCATGTGTTATATTATTTTAAAGTCATGTGAATTTGTTTTTTATTCTTTAAAATATGCCAAACATTTTCCATCACTTCTCTTTATGGTCATTTTATTTTCAAATACTTTATTTGTGAACATGTATTTATTTGTGAACATGTATTTATTTGTTTATCAACTTTTCATTAACCAGGCACATCCAATGGAGATCACTGATCTCTTTTGCAACATAGGCTTAAATCTGAAGGCAATCTAAACATGCATGTTTTGGACAATTCTTTTTTATTTTTAATAAAAATAAATACATTTGTAAGATGGAAACATTTCTGCAACATCCTGCTCTAAAAAAGAAATATATGATTTCTCATAGTGTTTTTAAAACACAGAAACAACCATAAGAACACAAGTACTTTGTAAAGTAATTAAAGTATTCAGTAGTACTTTTTTCTTCTGATAATTTCCTAGCTTAAACAAAACATGTATTTCTCATTTTTTTCCTATCATTTGAACATTAAGGTCAAACGAGACTGCTGTTCATATTGCTGGTTCCCTTTCTCTAAAATCTCAATGAACAGGAAGTTTCTTTGCCTTGAGCTGTGCTGCTTCACCCTTGCAGAGCTCATATCTAATAGAAGCCAGTTCTAATACATAGGGTGTCAGCTTTTATCTTCCTCCCCTTCCCTCTCTACCACTTTATTTGGTTTGCAGTGTTCTCAAGAGCTTTGTGTCCTACGGTTCAGACGACCTGCACTATGATAGTTGGGAAAACTGGCCCTTTAAAAGCCAACACTCACCACCTGAGCTTTCTCAAGTAATTGTTTTAGGACCATAGCAGGAGCAGCAGACACGTTCTCACAGGCTGGACATCTAAAGCGGTCTAGATAAACTATCCACACAATTTTGTGCCTATATTGGGTTTTTCTTTTGTGGGTTTTTTTTTCAGATGGTTGTGGCCGTGATGCTTTGTGTAGTCAAAGCCTGTCTGTTTGTCCCCGCACAAAGCCTAAAACAGAACTCAGCGATAAATGAGGAGGAGAGGTTGATGCACCCATTGCTTCAGTGAAGATGTGTTTGTTGGTCTTCAAATGGCCAGGACTTCGAGCAAATATGAAATTATGCCCTTTTTAGAAGCTGTTTTCATCAAAGTGGTAATTAATAGTTGCCTGTTGACATTTCTGAGTAGAGCTGGGCCTGAACCCACAAACATGCTCCTTTTTAATACATAAGTGTGCGCAACATTGATGTGCTTCAACGTTGTTCAGTGTTCTACTCATGATTGCTGTTTACACACCTGTGGATGAGCAGGTTTATGAGTGACAGGACGTCTGAAAGACAAGATTCAGCTGGTTCAAAATAAAATTATGATGCAGCGTAAATAAACAATTAGTGTGAAAAACCGTGCCGGTGGTGCTGTTGGTAGAGCTGTCGCCTCTCAGCAAGAAGATTGTTGGATTGAATCCTGACTGGAGGCCTTTCTTGGTGGAGTTTGCATGTTCTCTCCATGCATGAGGGTTTTTTTTCTCCAGGTACTCCAGTTTCCTCCCACAGTCCAAAAACATGCATGTTAGACTGACCACTCTAAATGTCCCTAGGTAAGAGAGTAATGGGTTTTTGTCTCATTTCTCTCTGTGTCCCTGTGATGGACTGGAGACCTGTCCACGGTGTCCCCCGCCTCTACAGTGACTGCCATACTGTATATGGGCACCAAAAGGAAGAAGAGGGAAAAAGGACAATGGAGGGATGGATTTTTATTATGATAGTGCACATTTTCACTAATAAATGTGTTTTTCTTCAAAGTCAAAAAGTCAAAGTCAACTTTATTGTCAGAACTGCAATATGTACAGGACATACACAGGATTGAAATTGCGTTTCTCTCAGTCCCTCGGTGCAACAGTAACCATCTAAACACTAAACACTAAAACATTTAATAAACATAAGCATAAAATAGTAAAAGTGTAACACTGTCCTGAGTTTTTTCATAGTAGTATAAAAGTATGAAAATTTACACCAACACTGAAACACCAAACACCCCTAAAACACCAAACACCCAATGAACATAAGCATAAAATGAAATAATAAAAGTGTAATACTGTCCTGAGTTTTTTCATAGTAGTATAAAAAGTATAAAAAGTATATCTATAAAATAAACTGAAGGTTCTAGCATTGACATTTGCAAAGAGTGGCACAGCAGCATATGAGTTAATGTACACAGTATATGTATGAGGTAGTTGATGTTGGTATAGAGGCAAAGTGGCATATGCAGTAAGGCACATAAGGCACATTTGGCATCCTTAGATAAGGCTAGTCAGAGAATACTGTATATGTATCAGCAGTAGTGTAGATATAAAAGTAGTGTAAATGTAAACAGTAGTAATAAATGTAAAACAGTAGTAATAAATGTAAACCGTATTAATAAATGTAAACAGTGAATGTAAACAGTAGTATGACTATAGGCAGTAATGTAATACAAACATTAGTGCAAATATGAGAAGTAGTGCAAACTGAATGAGCACATGACCGAGAGTTTAGTGAATAACCCGTTTGATGACACAGGGTCCAGTGTTAAAAACTTTGTGTTGAGTGGTAATGTGTGAGAAAGTTTTTTGTGTTAAGGCAGTTCAAATGGGAGGGGAGGCAGAGCAGGCAGAGTGTTTAGCATTCTGACTGCCTGATGAACAGAGCTGTCTCTCAGTCTGCTGGTTCGAGCCTGGAGACTCCTCAGTCTCCTCCCTGATGGCAGCAGTCTAAAGCGGCTGTGTAGTGGGTGTGTGGGATCACCTGCCATGCAGAGGGCTTTCCGAGTGAGGCGTTTGCTGTGTAAGTCCTGCAGTGAGGGCAAGGAGGTGCCGACGATCTTCTCAGCTGCTCTCACGATGCGCTGGAGGCTCTTGCGGCATGATGCAGTACATGCACCAAACCACACCGTGATGCAGCTGGTCAGGACACTTTCTATGGCACCCCTGTAGAAGGTGCACATGATGGGGGTTGAAGCTCCAGCCCTTTTCAGCTTGCGGAGAAAGTAGAGGCGCTGGTGAGCCTTCTTGGCCAGTGCTGCAGTGTTCCTGCTCCAGGACAGGTCCTTTGAGACGTGCACTCCCAGGAACTTGGTGCTGTCCACTCTCTCCACTGCGGTGCTGTTGATGGTCAGAGGGGCATGTTGTGCATCCCTCTTCCTGAAGTCCACGACAATCTCCTTTGTCTTCTCCACGTTGAGAGTGAGATTGTTGTGTCCGCACCACAAGGCCAAGCGGCTCACCTCGTTCCTGTAGTCCGTCTCATCGTTGTTGCTGATGAGACCTACCACTGTTGTGTCGTCCGCAAACTTGATGAAGTGGTTGGAGCTGTACGATGGTGTGCAGTCGTGTGTTAGCAGGGTGAATAGAAGGGGGCTCAGCACACATCCTTGTGGGGCCCCTGTGTTCAATGTGATGGTGCTAGATGTGTTACTCCCGATCCGTACTGTCTGTGGTCTCCCGGTCAGGAAGTCTAGCAGCCAGTTACACATTGAGGTGTTCAGCCCCAGACTGTCCAGTTTATGGATGAGCTGTTGGGGGATGATGGTGTTGAATGCCGAGCTGAAGTCGATGAACAGCATTCTAACATAAGAGTCCTTCGTGTCCAGATGTGTGAGAGCTGTGTGGAGGGCAGAGGAGATGGCATCGTCGGTTGAGCGATTAGGTCGGTATGCAAATTGGAAGGGATCCAGGGAGGCAGGGAGGACAGATGTGATGCTTTTCATGACTAGCCGTTCAAAGCACTTCATCAGGATGGGGGTGAGTGCTACTGGGCGATAGTCATTGAGGCATGCGGGCGTTGCCTTCTTTGGGACAGGGATGATGGTGGTGGCTTTGAAACAGGTGGGGACGATGGCCTGGCTCAGTGAGATGTTAAAGATGTCCGTGAAGACCGCTGCGAGTTCCCCTGCACAGTCCTTCAGCACACGACCAGGTATGTTGTCAGGACCAGAGGCCTTCCGGGCGTTAATCTTGATGAATGATCGCCTTACGCTGTCTGAGGACAGCGCCAGCACCTGGCCATCAGGAGAGGGGGGGAGTTTATGTGCAGGTGTGCTGTTACTTGCCTCAAACCGAGCAAAGAACTCATTCAGTTCATTCAGCGTAGAGGTTGAGCTGTCACAGGTCTGGGGGGATGGTTTGTAGTTTGTGATGGTCTGTATTCCCTGCCACAGACTGCGTGTATCCTTGCTGTCCTTGAAACGGTGAGCTATTTTCCTGGAATACTGCTTCTTGGCCTTTCTGATGCCCCGGGCCAGGTTCTTTCTGGCTGCCCTCAGGCCCACCTGATCTCCCGCTTTGAAGGCAGCATTCCTGGCTCTCAGGAGTCTGTAAACCTCAGCTGTCAGCCATGGCTTCTGATTAGCCCGAACAGTGATGGTCTTGAGGTTAGTTACATCATCAATGCACTTGGTGATGTATGAACATACAGTGTCTGAGTACTCCTGGAGACATAAGTTGTTGTTTGTGGTAGCAGCTTCTTTGAACATACCCCAATCTGTGGTGTCAAAACAGTCCTGGAGTGCCTTTGAAGACCCCTCTGACCCCTCTTCTTTTTACACATTTAGATTTTTTTTATTGTCCTTTAAGTTCAATATTCAGTAATAACTTTTTTTTTCCTCACAACATCCATCCATTATCTTTACCCATTGCTTCCTTTCCGGGTCGCATGGGGGTCACTGGTGCCCATGTCCAGCCATCCCGATGAGAGTGGCGGGTTACTGGACAGGTCTCCAGTTCATCACAGCAACGTCTCCTCACAACACTGTCATATATTTATTTTTGTGTGCTTCAGAAAATTACAAGAAAATTAAACAAACCATTGTTCACTATATAAATATAGGCACCGCCTTCAAAAGAATAAGTACACTACATAATACATTTTTATTCAACACCAATGTCTGCTGTTTCTTTCAGCTGCCCAGATTTCTTCAAGTTCATTGCTTTTTTATTATTCCCAAACTATAGCTACTCATTATTATTGTTGAACCTGGTCATTTTCAGCTAGCATACAGTTTTTCTTAAATAAATACAGTAATGTAAATAAATTCATTATTTAAAATTTAAACATACACTCCACTAGGGATGTCCCGATCAGGTTTTTCTGACCCCGAGTCCAAGTCTGAGTCCTTTAATTTGAGTATTGGCCGATACCGAGTCCCGATCCGATACTTCTAAAATACATTTTTAAAATGAAGGGAAAAAAAAGAAACAGATCCAGATGTCCCTTAATTTTTTTATTTTATTTACCTTAACATTTAACAGAGTACTTCTGTGAGGTAGATTGAACAATCAAGTAATAAGATTTAAAAAAATCTTCACATTGAAGTTTAGTGCAACAGTATGAAATAAAAATGTCTAATTTAAAATAAGCAGCTCAACTTAAAATACTCAGCAGGCATGTAAACAAATAAGAAACTTAAAGTGTCAGTTTTATAAAATAAGGCTAGTAACATGCTTTTCTGAACAGCACTCCTTAACTCTCCTCCTGTGGCTTCACAAAAGGAAGTATGTTTTTCTTTATGAAAACAAGCATCTCTACTTTTTCAGGTTTGAGTCTGTTCCTGTGCTCATCAAGGATATTAGCAACAGCACTGAACAGCCTCTCACTGTCCACAGAGCTACAAGGAGCACATAGGTACTGGGTTGCAACAGCAGCCATGGAGGGGAACTGATTAGCATGTTCTTTCCAGTACTGAAGTGGGTTGCTTTTCTTAGGGGTGGTTTGCTCTGAGAGGAAGGTCTGTACCTGCACTTCTGCTGATGTCAAAGTCAAAGTCAACTTTATTGTCAGAACTGCAATATGTATACACAGGATTGAAATTGCATTTCTCTCTCAGTCCCTCGGTGCAACAGTAACCATTTAAACACTAAACAATTAATAAACAAGCATAAAATGAAATAATAAAAGTTTAGTACTGTGCTACTCACGGAACGGGCCTGTGACTGCCTCTCTTGTAAGATTTCCTCAAAGGTGCTGTCCAGGCTGCTGCTTGCTTCACTCCGTGGTGCCTTGCTTACTGGCTCTGCTGCAGTCCTTCTTCTTCTTCTTGCGTGAGGTTTAACGGCAGCTTACAACCTTCCGGTGTATTACCGCCATCTAATGGTCCCATCCCTAAACTACTTACAGTCTTCTACTTAGACCTGTCGACGTCAAGAAATACATAAAGTATTTACGTCCACCTTTACTAGATCCCCATTCCAAAACGCTCTTCAAACTGATCGAGCTTGTGACTTCATGTTTCATATGGTCCAGTAGAGTCTGCCTTTCCGCTGAATATGCAGAACATTCCAAAATGACGTGCTGCACTGACTCTGTTTTCTGGCAAAAATCACAACTTCCACTATTGTGTTTCCCTATAATAAAAAAAGTACTGTTCAAATTTGTATGACCTATTCTTAATCTTGTTATTATTGATGCCTCCCTCCTATTCCCTCCATGATATCTGTTACTGTTGACTGAATTCTGAACTGCATATAGATGTCTCCCCTTTGGTTCATGGTCCCACCGTTGTTGCCATAACTGATTAATATGTGACCAAAGAATACTTTTTCCTTCTGTCTTGCCTAATTGGATATGTATATCAACTCTGTCTCTGGTAATGGAACTTTTAGCAATTCTGTCAGTCTGGTCATTACCCTAATGACCAGATGAGCAGGTACCCACATAAATACAACACTCCTTCCTTCCTTAACCAGCTGTGAATGGGAAATCTTAGTCCTTGTTAATAAATCCTGTCTCGCTTTTGATGTACCTGATGACATGGCTGACAAGGCAGAAGCAGAATCACTACAAATGATCACCTTGGTTAATGAAAACAATTTAGTCCATTCTAAGGCCAGATAAATGGCGTATAGTTCAACCGAAAACACATTTAACCATTTAACCTTTAACCTGGGACCCTGTGTACATAATCTCGTTTTCATCACATGTACCACATGCGGTGCAAATGACAATAAAGACTCTCTGACTCTGACTCTGACTCTAATTTAAAAAGTCTGAAGTGCGCTCACCTATTTCAATTTTTAATTTAGGGACAACAACTGCACAACTAGTTCTGCCTGATTCTGGGTCTTTAGATCCATCTGTAAAGACCTGTACATACTCTGAATATGTTCTAACCACATAAAATTTGAATAGACTGCACAGTTCTGCGTCCTCGTTCCGTCTCCTAATTTTTAATAATCCCATGTCCACTCGTGGCTCCTTCATTAGCCAAAAAGGAACAGTTGACCAGATGACAGTTGGACTAAACTTAACTTCAGACACACCACATGCTCTTGCAGAGTCTACCCCTACCCATCCAAAGCTTAGTATTAGCTTCCTTTGCCTTTCCCAAGTGTCCTGTAGCACAGAGTGTGTAGGATGACTGTCAAGATGTCCTTTCAGATGAATCCAATAATTAACCAATAGCTGTTTCCTTCGAAGACACAACGGAATCTCCCCCGATTCAACTAATATTGCACACACTGGTGAAGTTTTGACAGCTCCAATACATAATCTCAGCGCTCTAACCACTCTGCTGCAGTCCCTCCTTCCTCTAGCAATGCACTGGCGGCTCTCGTTGCCACCTCCTGGATGAGGTGTTCCTTTGCAAGTGTCATGTTGGCTGACTTTGTGAAGAAACTAAAAATACACAAAAATAACACACTTTTAAAAACAACATAGGACAAGAGATGCCACATAGCACAGCTCCTCAGTTAGGTCGCTGCCTTGATTAATAAACAATTAAAAATCTAACTATAGAACCAGATGTTAACAAAAAAGGGAAATAAACAAATAAATTTGCTTAATATTCATTCAACCTTTATTTATACAGGCTAGCCTCGTTGCGTGGGCTGGTAATGATTTGACTTTATATAAACTTAATGTACAAAAGGTGCATTGTAATTTTACTGTACTTGCCGATCTTTGTATCTGGGATCTATAAGAGTGGCGATGTAGAAGAGTGGCTTAGTTTCAACATCAGCAAAGCGCTTTTCGACTGCCTCAAGGAGAGTCTTCTTCATGGTCTTGATTCCCTGCTCCTCATCCTCCTCCCGAGACAGAATACGTTTGAGGACTAATGAATGAATGAATGAATGGTTAGTTTCAAACAATATCAATAAATGTTACAATATAAATAAAAATACAAATGACCTGTTATGGCAGGGATCACATCAGCTGCACTTGCAGTCTCTCTGCTCACATCCCTGGTCAGCTGTTCAAAGGGGGCAAGCACATCAGCTGTCTTCTTCATCAGGTCCCACTGAATGGCTGTCAGTGTTGCTGGTAAAGTGCGCTCAGAGCCTGTTTTTGTTCTAGTAGGCTCTGCAACATGTAGAGACTGCTATTCCATCTCGTCTGAATATGAAAAGAGCAGAAGTGAAGTATTAGCAACCTATGAGTGTATGAGAATAAATAGGAGGGGTGGGATAATGTTATGAGAGGGATCTCACCTTCACGTCTTGTTGAAGGCACTTCATATCCATTTTCAGGTCCATCTGGATGTCTTCAAGGCGAGAGTAGGCCAGTGGTGAGTGTTTGAAATGGCCTACAATCTTCCTCGCGTTGGCCAGGGTGTCTGTCACACTGCGCTGGGAAAGCAGGCCCTCATGCACGCAGAGTTGGCAAGAATGTGCGACACAACCCACACTCCACACTCCCATACTCCCCATAGCTTTCTTCATATTTGCAGCGTTGTCACGCAAAATGACGTGGACCCGTTGCTTATCGATTCCCCAGTTGTTTAGCATCTTTTCCATCTCCTGTTATATGCGCTCTGCTGTGTGAGATCCACGAAATTCCTGGGCATGCAGGGTCGCACGACGTAAAACAAAACCAGTCAATCCATTGTGCTGTGAGGCTTAGTAGTGACATGGGAGACACAGACGAACTCCAGATGTCTGTGGTAAACGAAACATGGGGCACGTCTGATAACAGGTCCTGTAGTTTGTTATGATTTTTATTTTGAAGCGCTGGCAGTGATTTCTTGGTGAAATAGTGGCGAGAGGGCATTTCATACCGGGGCTCTAAGTACTCCATAAGCAAGGAATCCCGGGTCTTCTACAAGAGCGAATGGCTGGTCACTCATTGCAATCATCTGTGCTATCTTAGCTGTGATGCCCTGCGCCTTCTCACTGTCACAGGACATTTTTTCTTTCCTCTTTAAAGTCTCTTGCAGCGTGAGCTGGCTCGTCTTCAGCTGGGTTGTCTGGTTAAACTCTGTGTATTGTGTCGGGTGTTTGTTTCTGAGGTGCCTAATCAGGTTTGTTGTGTTAAATGCAGCCTTTTCCTATCCTCTTGAAATACGAACTTTACATATCAGTTTGCAAACGCAATATCTTTGTCATCCACTTTAAAATATCTCCACACGACAGACATTGCTGCCTCCGCTTCAAGCTAATGCTAATGCCGTGTTCTGCTTCTTTTTTACGGCAGTCACTGCTTTACGGCAGGCACTGCTGCAAAAATATTGTGCATGAGTTGTTTCGAGACAATTTGACTCTGTAACACAACATACTAACAGTTAATATATACAGTATAATATTAATGTTTGTGTTTAGAATAAATATACACATATATATCCGATGCCTGATCGGTGTGTGACGCCCGATTCAAGTCGAGTCTGAAATCACGTGATCGGGACCGATTTCCAATCATGTGATTGGCTCGGGACATCCCTACACTCCACACTACCTTTTTGGCACAAAATGGCAGTCAGACACCAAAAGCTAAAAAAGTGGCAACAAAAAAAATATATCGTAAAAATATTTTATATGGCAACAAAAATCCATTTTCTTGGCAGCTATAGTATAAGAAGGATGTTTTCTCACTAAACATTTCTTGTAAGATCGTTGTTATTTTCCCCTGATCTCAATCATATTAGATCCACAGAAGATTGTTTTTCTGCATTTGATCACTGAAGGCATGTTCTAAAACATGTATTTTTTGTACATGTATGTTCTAAGAGGCGTTAAGCATACAACATAAAAGAAAGGATATCGTTTTCTGAATGTACACCCCATGTTTTCCCATCCCGCCCTGCTCTGCCCACACAAAGGCCATCAAGAGTGGATTTTATACATGAAGGAAAAATCTGATCTCTCTGTCCGAGGGCTAGTAATCCCTTAATCCTTGTCCATTTGCCTAGTCCAATTTAGCTCTCTCCTAATGTAATTAGATTGTGTTGAAGAGCACAGCAGTAACAGAGCACCTCTTCACTTTTCTGCAAATTCATCCCTGGATGTTGGTAGAAAAACACAAGTATAATTTTATACAGTTTTCTTTTTTCTATTGTGTAAATCTTGTTTGAGACGTTACAGGCACTCCTGCCAGAAAACTCAACAACAGTGAAGAGCAATACTTACTGTAGCACTGAAACTCCTTGACATCAACTCTAGTGGTGTGAATATTATAGAATATACATTTGTTGTAGCGAGTACAGCACCATGGTAAAAAAGGGTTAGCTTCGAGGTTGTTGTACAGCATATGGGATAGGGCATGTTTCCAATTTACACACAGCCATTTTTTCTTTCTGTACACCTCAGGAAGTAGGAGAAACCTTTCTGTTGGCCTCTGAGATACACCAAAGAGAGCAAAAAAAAATAAAAAATCACAAAATTTCAAGGCATTGGTATCAGGTGCCTGCAACATCCTTTCTTGCACTTCCTCCAGACCTAGGTCATGCCAATTGGATTTAAAATGGAGCAGCTGAAAGGCAACAGCAAGGTTGTGGAGTTTTCCATTAACATTATTGCCCGAGGTTATGCCACGGGAGCCTTACAATGTAATCTGTTTACCCTGCCATCTGATCCTGCACACCAATGGCTTCTATATTCCAAAATGAATTTTATTTTCCGCATTTCCAACCGAGCAGATGTCAGTGCGCAAAAAAAAAGACAAACATATGTAAAGTGTTAAACTAAAGTTGAGAAAAATATAAAGATTTAAAAGCTTGATTTAAGAGGAGTAAACAAAAAGAGAACAGTCTTTTCTAATGTGCAGTTGGAAAACAGTTGACCCTGTGATATCCTGAAAATTGTGAAATACTAAACATTTATGTAAAGAACACGTTTCAATATGTGAGTGAGAAAAAAAAGGGGGGGGGGGGTTCATTAAAAAAGAAAAACCAAAGCTGTGATGTTTCTTTCCAATCAGCAGAATGAAAGATGCATCTTTCTGAGCCGCTGACGAGCTGACATCGTCCGGCCTCCGACTGAGCGGCGGAGCACGGCTCGGCCATCCTGCTGTTGGTGCTGGGCACTTTTAAGGCTGCCCTTTTCCACAACGCCATGCTGGGAAACATTCAAAGCTCTAAAGGGAATAAAACGTAATGAGGGCAGAGCGCCCGGCGGAACCAAAAGAGTGGCAGATTTTTGTCTCCCTCATTTGCGATAGGCCAGTGCTCCACAAAACGCCAAAAAGCAAAGCGCTGCCATCATAATCCAATATAATCCAGATTCTTCACCTCCTCCACAGAGCACAGCACAGAGAGCGAGACGCACACCATCCAACAGGAATCCATGGCGTATCCTCTTCGTCACTCTGCGAGGATGGACCGGCTCCCCCGTGCCTTGCCTTCTGTTGAAATCTTGTTCGTAGAATCGAATGCCCATACCTCCAATCCATCTTAATTTGCGTTCGAGGTACTTTTCTGAGGAGCTGCAGGCAGCAGCGGGGGGGGGACGGGGGAGGAAAGGACTGAAGCAACTGCCTCCTTCAGAAGCCAGAACAGACCTTGGATAACAACTGTCGGTCGGCTCCGAGGAGATTCTGGCAAACCATCAAGACGGCTGAGAAGGGGAAAGCAACACTTTACTAACACTGTACAGTATTCAGTGAAGGTGGGCTGTTGTTGACCTCAGCCAGTGATGTTGTTGTGAGGTGGAAGGAATACTTCTTGGACCTTCTCAATCCCACCAGCACGCCTGCTAGGGCTGGACGATATGGCCAAAATTTTTATCACGATATAGTTCTTAATTTCGGTCGATATCGATATAATTCGATATCGATATAAACAATATAAAAGCCTAAAAAAAACTATAAACTATACAAATAAATTAATGTTCTCCTTGTATTTGTATTTAGCCTCCAAAAAGATGGAAATCACCATCAAATAAACATAAAATTCTCAACCCAATAATTCTCAGTCGGGTCATCTGGACACTTTCTTTTTTATAGAAACGTTTCACCCTCCATCCTCCATCCAATTTCTATAAAAAGAAACTTTCCAGATGACCCGACTGAAAATTATTGGATTTGGTACGTGGATTATTGAGCATGAACTTTCTTGCCATAAAATTCTCAACTGTGTCAATATTAATAGTTTTAACTTTAAACATCTTTAAAATTTACAGCATTGAAATTCATAGTTAATTAAATAAAACTTTTGGGTGTTGTTATTTATAAGAAGCTGACATAGAAATCTCATGGAAATTACTTAAGAATAAAAATAACAAAATCAATTGCATTACTGTATAAAGTAAAATAGTTTTTGAATGACAAAGTTTTGAATATATTGAATAATGTAATGATTGTTCCATATTTAATCTGTTGTATTGAAGTTTGGGGAAAAGCATGTAAAACTATTACAAACCCTGTTTTTTTTGTTTTGTTTTTAAAGAGCTACAAGAATTATTAGTAGGAAGTGCTATGGTCACCCAACAAATATTTCATCAGTTTAAATTATTAAAATTTTATGATTTGGTTGAACATAGTATTTTACAAGTCATGTATAAAACTGAAAAAAAAATTACCCCCCAAATATTCAATTAAAATTTGTTTAAAGTTATTAAACCCTGAAGGGAATGTAAATGTTTGTAAAACCTCCATTTAGGACTAGTTTGAAGGAGCTGAGTTGTAAATCAGGAAACAGGATTGTGTTGACTTGATATCACCATAAACATTTCTAAAACTATGTTTTAAAATATGATTAAATCAAAGTTGTTGGGAAGGTGTGGTGCAGGTGAAGTGAAGGTTGTTGTTTGTTTGTAGTTATTTTGTATTTTTTAAACAAGGGGCAGATATTAAAACACTATTTTCGTCTTTCTGCACATTTTCATTCAGTGTTTTTTCTTCTTCTGATGAATTTGTTTTATTTTGAATAAAAAAACATGCAGCGCTGCTGGGGCTGTTTGTTTACGTCGTAGTTTCAGGGAAACGTTGGCTCAAACTTTATTGTTCTTCATCTTCTGGCTCTCATCATATTCTATCGAGTGGAAACTCTTCAGATTAAACAAGTTAGATGTTTCCACCGCTAGTTAGAACGACTTTGTCACGTTTTGAAAAATAAACAAACCGAGGACTCGCTGCAGATGAGACCTGCAGTTTAACAAAACCGAACTACGTCCGCACCTACGAATTAGTCTTTCCTCTCATCAGTGATGTCGTCTGCTTTCTCTTCGCTTGTGAAACTTTGTTCAGTCACATTCTGACGGTCATGAGCACTCGTTTGACTCGTTTTGAAGCGAAAACTTAACGCGCTTTGGAGACTAGCTTAGCTTTTAGCCTGCTACCGCTAACGCCTGCTGCTGGAGTGAGCGCTGCGTAACAACGACGTCACCACGCACGTTTTGTGTCACAGCTTTTTCTGTCCGGGCGGGTTGTTGAAGCAGCCGCTCCAACCCGAACAGAAACAGAAAAACGTTGTAAAATCCTATCGAAATATCGAAAATATGCTTAAACTTCATATCATCGTTATTGAATAAAAATATATCGCGATATTTATCGTTATTGAATTATCGTCCAGCACTAACGCCTGCCATGGAGGAAGCTGAGTTGGGGGACTTTGGGGTTGATCCATCCATAACTGTGGCTGAGGTTGCTGAGGTAGTTAAAAAGCTCCGAGGTGGCAGGGCTCCGGGAGTGGATGAGATTCACCCTGATTTCCTGGTGTTCTGGTCTGATGTGTGGGCTGCAGGACCAGCGCTCCCTGTTTTTTTGTATTTTTTAGAATTTTTTATTAACATATAAACACAGAACACCGGCGCGGCTGCCAGCTCACGCCTTTTTTCCCCACCCGACCTGTCAATCAATTCAGTAGGCGTGTCAGCAAATGACCAATCAGTGACCTCAATTTGTCCCGTAGGTAAACGCTCTGCGCTGCAGCTGCTCAAATGACGTCAAGAATTTGGTGCGAAAACGCGAGAATGTACGTGAGAATGTACGCGAGAACGAACGCCGAGCTGTGTGGGTGAACTGCCTGCATACAGTACACGCGTACGGACGTACGCAGAGCTATGGGGGAGCCTTATGTCTCTCGGTTGGCCTGGGAACACCTTGGAATCCTCCCAGAATAGCTGGAAGAGGTGGCTGTGGAAAGAGATGTCTGGTCTTCCCTACTCAAGCTGCTGCCCCTGCGACCCAACTTCAGAACAAGCGGAAGATAAAGGATGGATGTATATATACTGTATATATACTGTATATA